>JXTC01000312.1:253142-297023 GCA_002914845.1 Trema orientale | reverse complement strand
CAACAAATTTTGGAGTTTAGCTTGAACATTGCCTAGAATGACCCATTCTGATTTCTTCCTTGTTAGTGAAATCTTGTTGCAGGGATAACAGATTCTAGTCTTGATTTTGCAGCTTCGTCACCATAAGCGTGCTTGCCAATATTAATTCTTTGCAGAAGCTTGTGATGTCATTCAGAATGGCTCTTCTGAAGAAAATTCATTACTTCCAAATTGCTATGAGCATCTTGTATAAATAAATTATGAGGAAGAAATTGCCTTGCAAAATTGAGAGATTAGTCTAATATAAAGAACAAAATCTCACATTTAGATATAAGAGAAAATAGAAATAATTATTAGGGCTAAAAATAAAATAAATAGAAACTGATGAGAGTTTCTATATAATATTAGTCCCCAATATTTAGACAAAATCAACAATATTTTTAGACTGTATAAGAGATACTTCTTTTTGGACTAAAACGGGTGCATATACTCAGTGTTAAATAAGAAAAATTATATGAATAACACATGAATATGGCCATCGTAAAAAGTGAGCATAAACGACGTATGACACGTAAATGTAGCCGCTTCAGAGAGCGAGTACAAGCGATGTGTAACGAGTGTAAAAGACATGTGAATGTGGCCACTGCAGGAAGTGAGCACAAACGACGTGTGATAGATAACACATGAATATGGCCACTATAAGAAGTGAGCACAAGCGACGTGCATAAGAAGTGAGCATAAACGACACGTGAATGTGGCCACTGTAAGAAGCGAGCACAAACGACATGTGATTAAGGCCACCATAATTAAATTGTGATTATGGCCGCTAAAAAGAGCAAGCACAAACGACATGTGAGTATAGCCACCTTAAAGACTGAGTACAAGCCGCTATGTATTAAGAGCGAGTGCAAACGATATGTGAGTACAGCTGTGAAATAATGGTGAGTATAAACAACATGTGAGAGTGGCTGCATTAAGAAGCGAGCATAATCGACATTATTGTATTTGTATATAGACAGTCAATCTGATAACATATAAATATGTATAGATGATAATTGATAACTTAGCTATATAGCAAAATATAATATCTAATGAGGGAGTTCTCATAATAATTAATTAAATATAATCTACATCTTTTTTTTTTTTTTTTTTAAAGTCCGAAATGTTTGTATAAAGATTAAATATAAGTATAATATCACTAATATTAATTTGAAACAGATCATCTTGTCGATAGCCTTGAGATATTCGGCATTTCGCATGATTCTGTTTTAATCAGGTCATTTTGTCTATAGCTTTGGCATTTCGCGTGATCCCTTTTTGGGTCAGGTCATCTTGTCGATAGCTTTTGGCGTTTCGCGTGATCTTGCTTTTGGCTAGGTCATATTGTCGATTAGCCTTGATGGCATATCGCATGATCCTGCTCTAGCTAAGTCACATTGTCGATAGCCTTAGCATCTCGCATGATCCTGCTTTAGTTGGATCACCCTGTTGATTGTCGTAGCATTTCGCATGACCGTATAAATTATGAGATAATGATTGCAGTTTCATGCAATCTTAATTAAATATTCTGGTACTAAAGCTTATGAATTGCATGTACCATATGATAGAAGTATAGAAAAATAGAAACCAACCATTTATGGTAACTGAAATATTTTACAACTAACAGTCCCCAATGAAGAGGATGTTTATAAAATTATTATGGTCAGTATCGGAAACTTACCTGGGCCTGAAATCCAGTGGATTATTGAAGATGGCTGATACTGCCTCTATTTTTTTTAGCAGATCTTGTAGTTGCTCTTTGGTAATAAAACTGTGTGAAGCTTCATTATTCGTGCCTACTAAAACTGTGACAGAAGGATTAACAAGACTTTCTTGTGTTCCCAGCATGGTGGGATTTTGATTGCCTGATGCAGGTAAATTGTTGTTTTGACTTGATGGGACGGGGGTAGAAGTCCCCGGTTCATTTCTTCTTTCTAATTCAGCCAACTTTCGCATTATAAATTCTTGAGATTGCATTAAGCTTTGCAGTGTGATTTTCATTTGAGCAAGAGTTTCTTCTTGTTGAGTCGATGTTTAAATGGCCACAACTTTCGCAATATAACTGAAGACGCGTGGTGAGCGCGAGTGTGATGTCTCAAACGAAATTGCTTAAACGACAATTTACTTGTGGCCGTTTCTAGAAGTAAAGTATAACAGGCTTCTAAAGAACTGGACGACACGTCATTCAGTTAACGTAGTGGCCTATTCTCTAATGAGAACGATATGTTGTTTCACTTCAGGGATAGCACTGAATTTGGAATTTAAACGACGTTGACGTGGTATAAATTTGGCAATTTTTCAATGAAAAATTGACACGTCCAATTTTCTTAATTGACCCCATATTGCACAATTATCACATTATTTATGACTTAATATTTTTAGTTAGTGACAAATTATAAAAAAATTGTCACACCCCAAAATAAATGTCATGTGCTACATTGATGTTGTATGCTTTAGTTGAGCATATCCTATAATTTCATATGAAAAACATTATTAAATATGATCCAAGTGTATCAAATTACATCTATATACTCCACTAAATTGTTACAAATCTATGTATGTACCTATCTAGAAAGACTTAACAACCCTTAAAAATTTGTAACTATCCTTTACCCCTTCAAGACCTCACTTTATCATCTATTTCCTCTTCTCCTTCTCAATGCTTCTTTCTTTTCACATTCTCTTCACTTATGGTCCATAGACCTAATTCTAAAAATGTCCCTCTTCTTTGCCATGCCTATCAATTTCTATCTATCTCACAAAATATATATATATATATATCATACTAATATAGTATTTAAAATATTGAAACTAAAATCTACGATCTCATTGAACTTTTATTATCAAGTTATCTAGATTTATATTGGTTCCAAACATAGTTTTTACTGGCTAACTATTCACTTATATAAGAGATTTATCTATTTGAATGTCATGAGCATAGTTTAAAATAGTTTGTATTTGAGTTTTAATATATTCTGTGATAGATTCTATACTAAAAATTGAATTTGGGTTAATTTCTGCAAATTTCTAAAAAAACAAGATGGGTTGCCTTGACAAACATCGAAAATTTCAATAAATTTTCGATGTCATTTAATAACAATTGAATGTCATGAAAATTCGATGAACTTTTTTTTTTATTTTTTTTATTTATAATGGTCTCTCAAAAATTACTCTATAATCATCAAATTGCATCAAAATAGGATCAAATTATCATAAAAAAAAAAAAGCATCGAAATTCATCGAGTTGACATCAAAATTTTCGATGCTATTTTGGCGACTATCAAGTAATTTTCAAGATACCATAATTAAAGAAACTTCATCAAATTTTTATCGAAATTGCATCAAATAATCATCGAATTAATTTCAAAATTCATCAAAATTTTTGATGTTAGTCGGAGAAAATAGTCCAATTTTTTCAAAAATTCGTCGAAATTAACCTAAATTCAGTTGTTAACCATGATATTATAACCATGATATTCAAATATATCTCTTTAATCGTGGCTGAGAGAGATGAAGGCAGGAAAAAGAGTTGAGAGGTTTTTGAGTTTTGTTGTTTTTTGTTTTTTTGGAATGGGTAATAACGTAAAACTATTCTTTTGTATTATTAGAGATATTTTTGTCCCATAGACATATATATGAAATAATTATTCTTGGTGCACTAATTATTCTTGGTGCACTTCGCAGCATATTTAATAAAATTTCTCTTTATAAACTTTATACTTATTTACTTTGTCTTAGATGGAAATGTAATCTCCAAATTTCTTTTCCAAAATCATTTCATGTTGTATGCTCTATAAGCGGCTTTAGAAGATTAATCCCCCCTACTGGTCCTCTAAACTACCTGATTTCATTAAAACGTTTATGATCATAACTATCAAATATTTAAGTTTTGTATTCTATACATAGTAATAAAGAAACTTATAAAGGTATACATTCACATAACATACATTATCAATAGATACTTTTATTCAAGACCATTTTAGAAACTTATAATGAAGCGCAGTCAGTAACATTTATGAGACATGTGACAAATACCAGGGAACCAATTTTAATTTGGAAATTATTATATAGCTTGCTTCTGTTATCCCATATAAATGTATGTGCATTTAGCTATTATCTTATGGAGAGTTTTTTTATTTTTATTTGTTTATTTATTTATTTTGGGCTCTCGATAATTTTATGGAGTCATGGATGAAATCAAAGCTCTTATAATGACTCCAAAAAGCGAAAGTAGTCAAAATCGCGTAAGTAATCATACATATTATTTAACCCATTTTTACTTGTAACTTGTAATATGCCATATTAGTGGCAATGGGAATAAGTGAATTATTTTTGCTTTCATGTTCATTGAATTTTTACTTCCACATTTTAGAAAATAAGTTGGGAACTGTCCGTTACTAATATTATTTTATGATAAAATGATTTTTCTAGTGCTCTTTAATTTATAAAATGACTTTTCTAGATGCCAAATTTTGATTTTTCTAGTATATTTTGAAAGAAAAATAAAGTGACTTCTAAAATTACAGTTGAAGTGTTTTTGTTTTTTCAACTTTTTGGATAATTTTTTTTATCATATCTTTATATAAAATTGACATTGATGAAATGCTCACTATCCAATTTAGTGACTGTTTCAAAGCGGCCACTAATTCATTGAATGTTTTGAATATCAATTTTAAAAAAAATTATGAAATTTTTAAGTGAAAATAGAGCGGAATCAAATGGGGAAAAAATGTGTAGAGAATGATAATAAAGTTTATAGTCTTAAACGCCAAAAAAATAGACAATTTTCATCGAATTTGAGTTTTCCTTTTTTCCTCTCATATATTCTAACTTCTCTATCATCTCTTTTATTGTCATAAGGGTTTTTTTTTTTTTTTTTTTTTTCAATTCACAATTTGAATCAATTATTAAAGATGGCCGTAGAAAAGTCATTTTTCAAAAGAGCACTCATTTTGTCCCAAAATAAAACTAGTGAGGGATAATCTCAATCCAATTTTAGTGAATCCCTCATGTGTTTAGTTAATTGGGAAGAGAAATACAAGTTTGATTTGAATAATTCTCATTATTTTTCAAACTCTTTTCTCACAAGTTTAATTTGAATAATTCTCATTACTTTTCAAACTCTTATTTATTCCTATTATCTTCATTACAGTTTTGTAAACATTGTTAGCTCCAGATTAGCTAACCCAAGAGGAGGGGTGAATTGAGTTTTAAAAACTTTTGTAGACTTTTTCAAATAAATAAGTGAAATATGTAAGTAAAGACTATAACAAGTAAAGATAGCTAAATTGCATGCACAAGCTCAAGGTAAATAAAAATAAAAATTTAAAGATAAAATGATATGCACGGTAGAATCTTGTAGTGACTATAACTGCACAAAGTGGTATCACTCCTCTTTAAGACTTTAGTAATTCCATCAGCAAAAAGTAAGGGTACCCGTCATCTATACAGCTAGCTCATGGTAAGAATTTCATGTTAAAGAAAGTGTCTTCTTACTAGGCTGCTTCAAAACCTTACAAGCATGAAGCGATCGACGTTCAATAGCATTAGCTACTTAGATTTCAATTTAACTTTCTTTCAAATCTATCTAGCAAAGGGAACAAAGCAAGTAGCATAGCTTTGGTAATGCTTGATCTAAACATTGGCATCATCAAAGCCTTTCATTATCTATCTGAGTAGATAGAAATTCATACCAAGCACTTGGAACAAAACCAGCCACGACAAGTCCTATACATACTACATGGCCATTGACAGCTGCAAAATGAAGTGCTTCTCTACCACTAAGGTAGTCCTCTCCAATAACCTAATACGAAATAGTTTTTTTTTAATTAAAAAAACGCACACACACACTTATTAGATACAAAATAAAACTAAAGGTATTAAAAACACAGTTCCTTCCTATGTCTGCTTTGGTCCGACTAAAAGGCTTTTAGGTTCATACTAAAAAATTACTCAGGAACTCACATCGCCGGTGCCCCATATCGACATGCTTGCATTTACGCTATCTTTACACAACAACCCACCCCCCAAAAAAAAGGCATTTGTTGTAAAATTATTCATTCCGTGTAAAATTAATCCTTCAGTTACATTCCGAGTTACATTCCGTGTATATATAGACAGATTTTCCGGATGTTGTGATTTTTTATAATTATTTTTACTAATTTGTATTAAGACATTAAAAAGGCAAAAAAAAAAAAAAAAAAAAAAAATTATCACGAACTTAAATTAACCCGATAAATTTGTTATCAAGGGTCCAACCCTCATCCTTGTTCTCTCCATCTTCTCCTCAGGCCAAATCTATTTCAGACAACCGTGGTAATTCCGACAAAATCAAATCAGACAAGATCAGCTATGGCAAAAGATAAATACAACCTGAGGAACCCAACAATGAAGGATTCTACAGGTTGTTAAGAAGAGACAGTCCAATCCTCTAATGGTTTATGAGCTTACTCTTTTTCCCAGATCTTCTTTTCTTTTCTTTTTTTTTTTTTCCTTACTTTTATTTTTCAAATTTATTTAATTTTAATTTGTGGTAAAAGTTACGATTTTGATGTGAAAAATTTAATTTTTGTTTGTTTAATTTTTCTTGGAGAATCGCTATTTGGTTTTGGATTTTTTTTTTTTTTTTTGGGATAAAAAATAGTTGTAATAACACGAAACGGGATAAGGATATTGCGAGTTTTTATTTATTTATTTTATGAAATGGGTAAGTGGTACCAAATTGATTTGGAATCGTCAGGGATCAAACCTAAAAGAGATTTAGAGTAAAAATACTTGATTTAGAGCAACTGGGAAATTTTTATAACCAAAGCTGCTCTTGATTCATTAGCAATATTTTATCTTTGCATTCTTGATTTTCAAACTAACTTGTTGCTATGGACATTTGTATGCATTTTTTTTTTTTCGATTAGGGTTGATCTGCTCCTATATGTTTGAATGTAAATAGTTTCTAATAAGCCTAATAGGCTCTTAACTTTTGATTGCAGGAAAATATATATTCAAATGTCAGTTTGCAATCAGGGGTCTTCGTTGTATTACGGAGTTACTAAAATATTGCGATATTCGAATGGCTACTTTTTTGTTTTTTTGTTTTTTCTAATAATTAATAAAAATAATTATAAAAAATAGCCACATCAGCAAAATCCGTCTATATATATACGAAATGTAACCGAAGGATTAATTTTACAAAAAATGAATAATAGAGGGGCATTTGTGCAGCAAAAAATAGTTTGAGGGGCAAAAGTCTACAAAGCCCATAATTAGGGGGAAAAATTACAATTTGTCCTGTGTATTAAGGATTTACTGGGGTGCAAACTTTACGAAAAACAAGCTTTTTAATTAGTCTAACGGCATATGATCCAATTGAGAATATTTAGGTCTCGTGATCCAGGTGCTGACTAACTGCAAAGGTGTCTCGTCTGTATCTCTTCTTTGGCTTGCCGACTTAATTATTAGCAGCTCAATAAGTTTGTGGAAACTTGTATAATTTCCTTGTAATCTTTTGGGTATATACGAGGTGGGACTGTCCTTACCCCACAGAAGAAAAATGGCTCTCCTTAAAAAGTGAAAATTAGTACTCTGATGTCTAAAACAACTCTTTTAAGACTTTTTTTATACCGTTTAGGGCCCTAAATAAGTTGGGAACCTGTTGTTTAAGTATAATATGACATCAACTTGAGTATACGGAGTATAACGAATGCAATTCATTAAAAAATTACCCAATAATTTACTTATAAAATTGTGTAGGCATATTTTGCTGCATATTTGCCTCTAAAAAATATTAGCAACACTATTTTTCTTCTCTCTCTGTTTTATACTCTTATTTCACTATTTAACATGCGTCCTCTAACAATAATTATTACATTATTAAAATGTGAGATATTTCATTGTACTTTACCTATCAAACAATAAGATATAAGTATAAAAAAATTGCGAGAAAAAGAATACTACTGACATTCTTCTTTGTATATATGGAAAGTATGTGTTTGACGCATTTTCGCATTTTATTGGGGTGTACCATAGATCCTACATAAGTCTCAATTGCGATGAAAATCGGAAACGCATCTTAGAGTAGAATTCTTTTTCTGCATACAGTAGTCCTTACGCATATAAATCCTTTGTAAAAATTATACCAATATATGTATGTTTTTGTTTGAAACTTATTTGAAAGTAGGGAGGAAGTCTTTCAAGAAAACAAACATGAAAGTAAATAAAAGCAAACGGAAACGATTTTGCGTTAAAAAAGACGAGACAGCAGACAGAAGCGCAGTCACCTCATCAATCATTTACGATAAAACGACGTATCGCTTGTATAAACAATTCCAGCCTGATTTGGTAACGAAACATCGTTGGAACAAATAAACTGCAGCCATATACATTCGCGGAAGACACGTCGCTTGCTTAATAACAGGGAATTCTTACGAAAACGTAGATATCGTTTACGTGAAGGACAAAAAGCACTCAAGTCAAAGCAACGTGTCGTTTACATGAAGGAGCCAAAACAGAGTCGGTCACAAGTCCTCGTGGCTTCATTGATCGAGTCATTGTGGCAAGCATGGTCCTAGGCTCCTAGCTCGCTTTAATGAGTTCAACCATGAACCTTGAGCCTAACACATCCCCCGAAACTGGAAGCGTCCTCCGCTGAGCTTAATGTTGACGTCCCTATTGGCACAAGAAACAACTGCGTAGCGTGCGTTGTTGATAGGGGGATGACTCAAACCGAATTATTCATGTGTTTGCTTTGGAACTAGCAGCCAAGACTGACTAAGAAGCAACTACCACATCATCATCCGCCATGGTCTGCGCTGGCACGAGACCCTGCTTCACACAGGACCCTGTATCCGGCTGAGTTGTCAGCAACGATGAGGTTCAAGACTGGTGGGTGGGACTGGATTTGGAGAAGATGGACGATTATTGTTGCAGATATGAGTGGCAAGGGAAGCCATGGTGGCAGAATAATCCATTTCACTTGGTAGATGAGAGATAGGAGAAAGAGAGATTTGAATGAGAACCTCGCTAGTTTGGGACCACTAAAGATCAAAACGGATTAGGATAAAATCTTGGAAGTGTCCAAAAGAGGCGGTTTGCCTTTGAAAAGCACGGTACAAAACTAAATTAAACAAACTCACCTCAAGCGAATGTTTTCTATATGGAGTTTCCTACAGGCTGACAGGTCTTATTACTACGTTAATTTAACAATATTTCTAGTTTTCTAAAATAATAATAATATAGATAAATACACACACAATGGGAATAATGTTATTTTTATTATAATCAAAAAGGGGGGAAAAATCCATGTAATCGAAAAATAATATAAGTATATTCTAAAGTCTATCATATACACATATGCCCCTAATGGGGATCCACAGATAAAAGAGCTCCACATGCTAACAGATAGTTGAGGTATTAATATGGATTTAAAAAGAAAAAAAAAATGTTCATGTTATCGGACGATGGTTGACGGTTAATGCCGAACATATGGAATAGTATGAAGAAACATTGTTGTTACTTGTTACAAAGCTTGATTTAGGAAAGTTATAAGGATAAAGATGAGAAAAAAACGAAGATTGTTTGTACACAGAGCATTCATTGAGTAAACTGCCCCAAAACCATACATATTGTAATAGAAAATCCTCTGTTAAAAATTTCTTTGCCAGGCTTACTTGATCTAAAGCCCAGTAGCTGGAGCTCCAAAGGATTTCTGAGGTGAAGTGAGACTAGCTTCTTCATCGATTACTATATCCTTCACACCAGAATTTAATGATGAAGACATATCACTTGTCCCTTGCTTAACAGTCTCATCCTCATCTTTATCTTCGAGAAAAGAACCTTTCCTCTAGAGTTCTTTTACTTTCCAAAACTCATCAAAATGAGCTTTTCTGTGCTTACTGAAACTCAAGACTGTTCCCATCTGTTTCAGACAGATTCCCATCAGAAAAAGGAGACCAAATGTGTAGGAGTTTGAGTTGTATATCTAAAGCTTATTCCATCCAAAGAAAAAGAGGGGGATGGATGAAAACAACCCTACTCATTTTCCTGACAAGTACAGTAAAAGGAGATGAGTAAAATAAAGAAAAGGAAAACTTGAGGATAGAAGTTACCACACACGTCTAACAAGAGTGCAAAAAGACGTAACTAAATGCAACTGCTAATACAATTAATCTTTTCTTTATGCCCATTTTCATTTCATGTAACAATGACGTAACTAAATGCAACTGTTAATGGAACCAATCTTTTCTTTGTGCACATTTTTATTTCAAGCCACAGTATTGGTATTGGCAAATTTACAGACCATAGTTTAGCAGAAAAATTATAACAACAAATGTAAAGAAAGGACTGTCCACATTGAGAGTGATCTCTATGAAAATAGGAAATGTGCAGAGAAACAAAATCTGGTTTTACTTATACATGATCATTAAATTTGCTTTGAAGTTCAAATCATCAAACTTATCAATGAAAGAACTAAAAAGCCAATGTTTAATTAAACCAGTAGAAAAACAAAATTGCATAGAACAAGAGGTTGTAAGAAGCGCAGTATGAATATAATGCAGTGGAAAATAATGGGTAAAAAGACCTTCATCATCTTGCTGCATAGTCGCTGCCTTGTCCTCAGATGATGTCCAGCCCCCGGATGTCCGGGTATTCTTTTCACTTGATGATGCCACATCGGTCAAGGCAGTTCATATGGCTTCCGCATTCGCGGCATCAGCAGTACCATCATTGAAATAATTTCGTATAGGAGATAGAGATCCTACATTAAACAGCAGATGAATGTTAACACTGATTATGTCAAAGAACCGAAAATGATTAATTCCTATAGATACCCCATTAAATTAGAAATTACTCGGTGCGACCAGACCTCATCCCCATAAATAATGACAGTATGACATCAAAGAATGAATTAAGAAACAAACGTAATTTTCAGAAAATGCAAATGGAATAGGTAGCATATCCGAAATCCTTAAGATAAGTTCAAAAGGGTACCGTATAGTATGCATACACTCAAAGCCGAGAAAAAACAGTAATAAATGCTAAGAAACGTGTATCAAAACCATAATCATCTGATTCATCTCCATCAAACCAAAAGAAAAAACCGATCATAATCATATTATATATATATATATATATGTGGGCACCAATACCAAGCCCAGTGCCCCACGTCAGTAACATAAAAGAAACAGAGAATTATATACTTCAGAAATCAGATATCTAATGAACCGATATAGACATGAAAAATTAGATTCAAGAAATTATATCAATCACTAGAATACGTATCACTGTCGAATAATTACATCCCTACAATACGATAAAAATCTTCAAAAACGTACTTTAATAAAAATGAAATTAATTAGAGCTCTTATAATGACTTGATAATCAAAATCACCAACATAATCAGACAGTAACTTAGGTCATGTTTAATTATCAAAAAACTTAGGTCATGTTTACTAATTCGTAATTATCAAAAAAACTTAGGTCATGTTTACTAATTCGTAATAATAAGATGAGAATAAGGGAATAACTTTCCTTAATTTTAGTAAATTCTCGCACAGCATTCCTGCAATTCTTTTCATTACACATAATTAAATATGCCCCAAGCTAAAGGGGCTTAAGATTTAACAGCAGAATAAAACCCTATTAAATCCAAATCTTTTAAGGCGAAGACGATTAAACAAATATGTAACGAGGATTAAAAACAAATAGCAAAGTGTAGATCGGCTCAAGCAGAAAAATTTTGCAAACTACAGGAAGAAGTTAATCCTTAGTAGCGTAGATCGGTCAATTCGAAACCAATTGCGACTAAGAAAATTTCACTTTTCATCATTTTCCTAGCTTTTCCAGGAAAATTTTCAGGAAAAAAAAAATTAAATTCACTTTTCTGTGAAAGGAGAGAAAAATAAATATCTACCCGTGGAGAAAATGCAAAAATTTCGGCAAGCTATTCCGAAGAGCTGAAACTGCCGCTTTTTTTTTTTTCTTTTTCGTATTTTTTTACTTTGGAACGTATCATTTATTAATGTCCCTAAAATTTTACCTGTTTCGTAGATTGGTACAGAAGTATTCTTTCTTTGCGTCCAAGTCATACCCGTTTTCTATTTTTTTTTTTTTAAAATAGGACTTAATTAACTATCTTTATTTATTTCAAAGAAAAGAAAATAACTCATATACTCTCGGAATTGAACTCCCAAATCCCGACCGAGTACCTAATCTTCATCCTATACCACTCACTAAGCTAGCCCCAATGGGCACCCATCATTTTCTTATCATTAGCTATCTTTTTTATTTTTGAGTCAAAGAAGACATTTGTATTTCAACTTTTGTTTTTTTACGAAATTCCTTTGTTCTGAGAATTTTTTTATGAAATCGTTTTGTTTTGAATTAAAAAATAAATAAATAAAAAGCCACTCTTGAATTTGATTTTTATTACAAAAAGTCATGGCCATTTAATTTGACTATTTTTGAAAAATTAATACTTAACATTCGACCTCATATTCCTTTTTAATACAACTTGATATGACATATAATTTGTCATCATACAAATAATGAATAGCATTCAATCTATTTATGGTAAATTTAAATTTAACGGTTGAATTGTGACAACTCATTTGCAATAGTAAACTAGGTGGGGATCCTAATATTGTCTTTTTTGAAATCCAACTTCTCATATAAACTAAATTAGAAAAATCGATAATAAACGACAAAATTAGCCTAAGTAAATTGTAGATTTAGGTTTATACAATATTTTTATTCTATGTTTGGATAAATAGATAATTATTTAGAAACTATTTATTACTTACGAGGTTATAGATGAAAAATCGAAATATTATTTAGAAATTAACATAGGCCGTTTTTAAATTTATTTTAAGTCTAAATCTAATATTTACAAACGATAATTTTGTCATTTTCATTAATTTTCCTAATTTTAATGATATGAGAATGTCGAATTTTGAAAATCGTCAAATTATAAGGCTTTTTGTAATTAAAAAAAAAAATCAAATTTTAAGGGCTTTCCCATATTTCTTAAAACACATGCAATTTTGTAAAAAATTATAAAATACAAGGTCATTTTATGATGTTTTCTCTTTAAGTCATAAAAATTTATAAGTTCTTGGGTGTTTTAGAGAGATAGACTACAATGTCACTTAGGCTTGTTATAAATTTTTCAAGCAAAAAAAGACTTGTTATAAATTTTTTCTTTTCGGCTACATAGCAGCTGGAAGGTCCATCAAGTAGGTCCATTTGAGACTAGTAGATTTTTAATCAAGATGCTCAATTTGACCCAATCGAGTATCTCGATTGGACCTAATTAAGCTTGATGGACAATTTTCATCAAATTGAATTTTGGAAAATTGACGCTGCTAGTTTATTTTTATGACAAAATGACTTTTTTACTCCTGTTTTTCAAAATAACATTTTTAATACACTCTACTGAGCTAAAAGTCTAAAATGCCCCTCCAGAGCTTTTGATCTCTATTTTTCTTCTTTATTCAAAGAAGAGAGAACCCAATCGAAAGAGAGAGAGAGAGAGAGAGAGGAGCAGTAGTACCCCATGTTTTCGAATCAGTTTCGTCATGCCACTCCTGACCTCGACATAGCTTTCGTCGCCTTTGGAATCTACATCTTTGGCGAGCAGGTCTAAAACAAACTCTACAATCCTTCTTCTTCTTCTTCTTCTTCTTTTTCTTCTTCTTCCTCAGCCCATTCTCACCACCACTGACCACCATATTCTCTGATCTGACCAGCTCTAGCAAAGAAAAATTTTGTCTTCAACTTTAGACTACATCGGGGTTCACCTTGCACTCCAAATCTGAGTGCGACATTGTTCTCCTTTGAACCTGATTACCCATTATGTCTCACTCCAGATCTATGTTCATCGCATCCTCCACTCCTCAATCCAACCGCTACCCACTTCCTTCCTATGTGCATGTCTTCACCATCTTCACCAGGTTTTCCTTTACTTTCTGTTAAAAAATTTTGCAGCTTGAGTGTTTGTGAAAATTCCTCTGAGAAATTTTATGACACTGTGACCATGAGTCACAAAATTATGACCATGAGTAAAATTTGTGACTATAATATTCGTAATGATGTAAAATAAATCATTGGTAACAATTGTTTTACCCCGTTTTTCTAGTTTTTGGAAACTTTTGGAATGTTATTCATTTGCCCTGGGTTTTACACCTTGTAGGTATTCAAGAACTTAATTTTTATTTCTGAGTTTTGTGGAGAGATGCAATTTAGATTTGTTAAAGAATGTATAATTGTCACAAATTTTGTGACTTATAGTCACAAATCCGATCATGTTTCTTTTAGAACTGTGAAAAATGTCATAAAGCCATTGTTATCCAATATGAAAATATATTTTATTTTTGTAAGATAAGCACATTGTTATCCAATATGTTCAAAAAAAAAAAAAAAGATAGGTACAAATATTGTGACTAATAGTCACAAATTAGGATAACATGACAGAAAATTGTTGGATAATAGGAATATTTATCTTCCTTTTGTAAGGTTGGCATAAATATTGTGACTTGGACTCACAAATCAAGGTAAAATGTAAATATTGTACAAATCACAATAACAATATCTGATAATGTTTGTAATGATACAAAACACGCTGTAACTTGGAGTCACAAAATTGTGACCATGTGTAAAATTTGTGACAATATTTGTAACGACGTAAAATGAGATGTAATTATTTGTCACAAAATTGTGACAAACAGTAACGAAAATATTGTGACAATTAGTCACAAAATTATGACACTGCACATGTCTTGAAAACTCACAATATTCATAATAATGTAAAATTAAATGTGACCCTCAGTCACAAACTTGTGACTACCAGTAACAAAGCGTACCATGACAAAAGGGTAATTTTGGAATGATGATTTTTCCTCTCTCCAAAAGAGACTAAAAAAGTCATTTTTTGCACTAAAAAAGTCATTTTTAAAAAATAACTAAAAAAGTCAACTTACTAAAAAAATGAACTAGCAACGTCAATTTCCCTTAAATTTTCAAAGTCAGAAAATCACGATTGAAACTTCAAATCGACAAAAGGTATTTATAGTACTACTAATCTTCTAAATCTTAAAAACTCAATTTGTAAATAATATTTTAACTTATTCAAATATCAATTTTATTTTTCGAAAAACAATTTTGATGATTTTGAAGTTTTTTTTAGAGGGAGCATTAATTCAAACATATGTAAGTGTTATTAAATTAAAGAAGTTCAGTGAATTAAAAAATAAGTTTCAAAAGTCCATGAATTACTTTAAAATCTTAGCCATAAGTCTACTTACCCTCAACTTCCCTAGTTTAGAGCCTAAAAGCCGCACGACCCTCTGATTAGAAGTTAATTTGTGTTAGATGGATACATATAGTTTATAGGCTTATTTAGGATAACTTTTATTTTCAAATTATAGGATTGCCGAGAAGAGTAAAGATCTCGACTTTCCGGCAGGCGTTTGCCACATAGTTGGAGTTGGTGGACACTTTAGTGGTGGCAGCTACGGAGATTTGATGCGAAAATATGGCCTTGCAGTTGATAATATAATTGACGCTCAGCTTGTCAACGCTGACGGCAAACTTCTTGACCGAGAATCTATGGGGGAAGATCTGTTTTGGGCCATTCGTGGTGGTGGAGCGGCAAGCTTTGGAGTCGTTCTCGCTTGGAAAATTCGATTACTTCCGGTCCCATCAAGTCCTAGAATATCTTTTTGTAAAAGTTAGTGAGTCCATATAATATTTCTTAAAAAGGACATTTTATTTAAAAAAAAATTACTAAAAATCCTAAAAAGGACTTTTGAGCATTAAAAGATTTCTTAAATCCATGTTATTCAAGAAGATATTTCCTTAATTTTATAGGATAGTATCTCAAAAAACAAATACCACATTCATTTTTTCTTTCAAAACAAACCCGCACTTTTTAACTAATTTCAAAAATCTTTTATACTTATATAATACTATCAAATCTCCTCAAATCCACACATATAATCAAAATTATTGGAGTTGAAACTATAGAGAATGTTTCTAACTTTTAGAAGATAACATTATTAAAAAAAAAAATTATGTTTTGAAAAGTTGTTACAATTAGATTTCTAAGAAGCTATAGGCCATTAATTGATCTAGATGCTTTGTGTGTCCAGAGCTGAAATTTACTTACAAATACCGTGTAAGTAAGAGCTGAAATTTCAAAGCCTCATTCCTGATTATAGTTATTAAATTGTGTGCTTTGTAATAACTTATTTATGTTAAACATTTAACAGTTTGTGAGGGTTATTGTTGCAATAATTACATAATTCGTGGGTCATTATTATGTAAATTAAAAGTTCGAGCACCAAAGTGGTTAATGAGTATAATTCAGGGTCATTACTATTATTAACTCATATATATGGCCATAATACAGTAGTTTTTTTTTTTTTAATTTTTACCTATCCATGGATTTTTTTTTTAGTCGTTTGATAATATTATCTAAAGGCTATTATGATTTAAGTAGTTAAAAAAAATAAAAATAAATATACATTATTTAATATTTTTCTCTCTCTACACCTTTTACTATGAAAAGACATGCATGATTAATTTTAATTTGGCTAAACAGTATATGGCTAGGGGCAAAAAAAAAACCTACTTGATTGTTGTGTCCATATGTATATATATATATATAGATAATTATCTAATAGGTACTTTTTTTTCTTATATATATATAGATCATTATCCATTAGATATAATGATTTGAGTAGTTGAAAAAAAATAATAACAATAAATGCATATTATTTAATGGTCTTTTTCTCTATACTTTTATCATGGAAAACGTACATAATAAAGGGTAAAATGATATGTTAAAAAAATACTTACTAGAATGGAGCCCTATATATATATATTATTGGATATAATTTTTAATAATTATTATTTATTAATTATTATTATGAATTATCTAATTACTTATTTTAGAATATTTTTTATTTATGTATTTATTTATTTATTTTGTATTTTATATTTTGAGTAACTGAATTATCTCTTAGAATATTTTAAAGGATTACTCTTTCCTGTAACTTATATAAATATCCATACAATCAATGAGAATAATGAGCCAAAATTCATTATTCTAATTCTGAGTCAAAAATATTTTCGTACTCAATTTCTACATGGTATGAAAGGAGTAAAATCCCAGGCCACTCCTCTCTCCTTAATTTCGCTCGTTCCTTATCTTTAAAAAAAAAATCGAAGAATCGGTTAATCGCTCTTCTCCTTTTGGTCGAACGAAAACTCCAAATTTCACTGAGAGATCAATTCCATTCCTTCATCACTTGTCCTATCGAATGAAACTGGCTCCCGCTTATCAAATAAAGCTGGCTCCCGCTTAATTGAATCATTATTCTCATCATCTTTATCCTTATTTTATTTTTCAATTCATTGGCAACACGCCTTAGGATCCAAATTTTATTTTTCTTATTCCTGGGTTAATATCCTTGAATCTAAATCTAATATTATGTTATTGTCTATTCTTAGGTTAACACCATTGAATCTAAATTTTATTTTTCCTATCTATTCATGAGTTAACACCCTAGAATCACATTTTTCTTTATCTTGTCAATTCTTGAGCAAACACCCTTGAATCCAAATACCAAAACCTTAGTGTTAGTGTGACGGTTAATGCTTCCTTATCACTCATATTTCTCTTTGTTGGGAATATGTCCTAGAAAGTAGTTTCTTTGTTTGGCATTTTAAACAATTTTTATCGGATTTAAGTGTTATCTATTTGTTGTTAATAAATTCCATATTATGTCCCTATTATATACATGTGATGTTTATGTTTTCTATTATGCAAACATCTAAAAGTTTCCATGACTAATAATGAGTAATAAAGAATTGATCGTGTGAAGTGTTCACACGTGGGAGACTAAATTCTTTATTTTATTATGTCTAAATTAAAAGTTCACATTCTGTAAATAAAGATAGAATACTTTATTTTGCCATAGAATGTAGTGTTGTCTATTTCAACGGGATTGATAAAGTCTCCAATCATCGAAGTATCTGACTTCGGATAGAAATATTAGTGCATTATAAGAAAGTTATAAGTGCATTGAACTGGACCAAGTGAAAATAGAATTTAAGGTTAAGTGTCGTAACTCAATATTCTATCTTTCACTAATCTAGCATTATTGCAAGATTACCTAAATTCTAGTGATTGTCGGACTTATTTTCATGAGTTTTATCTTTTTGACTTACTAAAGAACTAGTTCCGATTATATGGTTCGAACTCCTGTATTTTGGAAGATAAGATTTGTGAATTGACGAGAACGCCTTTCATGATTTAGACACCATGCATATAATATCACTTTGAGTTTTTTCAAGGACTTGGATAATAAAAAACCAGGCGCCAGGTATTCACTTTATAAATTTGACTGTGTTTGTATGGGCAGTTACAAACACCGTAGTCAATTATTATCCATTAGATGAAAAATGGCAACTCAAAGGTAAATATGTACTAGAGGGGTAATACGGTAATTTTACCTCACTAGTACAGCATCGTATCGGGGGTATATCTGCAGGTATAGTATATGCTAAATAGATCAAGTTAATTAAAGTGTTAATTAGCTTCACAGAAAATATATGACATTTAGTATAAGAGTGCAATATTGGGCCTATAGTGGAGTGCCCCAATATTAATGGACAAGGCCCAGTCATAATTAAGAGTTAATTATGATTGTGGATAGTTGGCCCATTGGAGCTTAGACTATTTGGATCCATAAGGTCCCATGTCTAGCTCACTTATAGCCTAATTACTAATTGAATGGTCAGTTGAGCCCAATAAGCCCATTAGGGTTTACATCTCTCTAATACTTAAGAGAAAAATTCTCCTAAGACTCAGTAGTAGAACCATACACCACCTATAGCACAGTAACTGTGCTTGGCGTGAAACAAAGAGAAAAAGAGAGAGTGAGAGTGACGAGCCACCGCGAGAAAAGTCCCGTGTTCGTTCATGGCCACCGAGGGAGAGATGCTCATGGTCGTAGACGTGCAGTCAAAGAGAAGGAAGAGTGTCTTTCGGATCGTCCGCTCATCTCTCGTTGGGAATCAAGAAGGTGTCCATACACCAGATCATTCAACGGGCTCTAGAGAATAGACGGGAAGGTTCAATGGTTGTGAAGCGCTTCCAGGTTTTATCTAAACCAAGATCCATAAATTGATTTATGTTAGATCAACGATTCTGTTTATTTTGTTTTATAAAATTTCAAGAAAATTTTAAAATACTAATTCCGCTGCGTTCTTGATTTGTTTACAAAACTGCAGAAATCGTTTTCGGTAAAATCGTTTTTCGAAAATTTGTTTTTCGGGATTTCCATCACTCTCCTCCCCTCATATTTCTCTCCCCCCTTAAATCCCTCATTTCTTTTATTTTAATTTGTTTTGTTTTGTTTTGGTAAAAAAAAAAAGTAAAGTTTGTTAAGTTTTAGGTTAAAAAAAAGTCTTACACTTATGTTTTAGGGTTTTTGGTTTAGGTTTAAATATTAAAAATAAAATATAAAAATAAAAAAGGGGGTTATGTTTGTTTTAGATTTTAGGTTTTTTTTTATTTTATTTTAGGTTTCTAGGTTTATGTTAGAAAAAATCCTGGGTTTCTAGTTTTCACGTTTGGGTTAAAAAAAAAACTTAGGTTGTTTTTCTTTTAGGACACGATGTCGTTCTTTCATCAGTTCTTCCTCTATCTTCATTTTCAATAAGCCCCCGACTGAATTACTACTTCGGTTGCGCCACTTTAATTTTTTCTACTACAATCGATCTTCTACAGGTCTGGACAATTAAACGGTCATTATTCCGGTTTTGCCTCTTTATTTTTATTTATTCACACCAATCATCGGACGATCGAGTGGTCATTACTCCAGTCAACACTACATCTTCTTGACCACACTAAACTTTTTTTTCCCGATGACAAATACACCGTTCTTTAACAATCTTTCTTCCTTCTTTTCTTGTTCAAGATTGGATCTTCTGCGGAGCTCCATCTTGCGGGGACATATTAGAGATAATTCCTAATAATTATTATTTATTATTAGAAATTATCTAATTACCTATTTTAAAATATTTTTTATTTATGTATTTATCTAATTATCTGTATTTATTATTTTGTATTTTATATTTTGAGTAAGTGATTTATCTCTTAGAATATTCTAGAAGATTATCCTCTCTCTTGTAACTTATATAAATACTCATCAAAATTCATTATTCTAATTCTGAGCCAAAATATTTTCTCACTCAATTTCTACAAGAAACTTAAAAGTCATTCGCAACCCCTGATCGAAGAGCACCCCTGCCTTTCTGGCTTCTGCCCATATTAATGGATGCACAAGCACTCATCCCTTGCCATCTCTCTTACATGCCCGTAGCGACTGCCTCAGGTAAGTCTTTCTCCTTTTTCTGTCTCTTTCTCCCACTTTCCTTTCTTTTATTTTATTTTAGGTTTTTTATGCGTGAAAAAATTTTGCTTTTGCAAATTACTTTCCTCTATTTTATTTTATTTTATTTTATTTTATTTTATTTTAGGTTTTTTATACGTGAAAAAGTTTTGCTTTTGCGAATTTTAATTGTATGAAGCATGAATTTATTTAGTTTAGCTTGGTATTTTGAACGGCTTCATCGAGTTCACTGTTTTGGTTTGAATATATCCCTATCTTTTTACCTTTTCTGCCGATTACATAGTGCAACGTAAGAATACTACGCTTGCAGGAGACAAACAGATATTAGACTTGTAAAACTTATCACATTCCCTACTGAGCACTGGGCAATAAACTTCTACCCGATCTCTTAATGTAGATTCATTATATTATAGCAAATTTTTTAAAACTTTTGATAGAATTTTTTTTTTCTTTCTGAATTCTTATCTTTTATTAAGAAAAAAATCTTTATCTCCTAAATTTCTTTTGAGAAATAAATAAAAACAAATCATAAATTGAAAATTTTAGGAGATGAAACGATAATATTATCTTGAGAAAAAAATAAACAAAATTGCTATTCTGAATTTCTATTAAGAGCCTAGGATATATATACATATTTTTCGTCTTTTTTTTTCATTAAGAGAAGCACGACGGCTCATTATACATAAGTGCTGCCAAACCCAACAAAGCAAATGTCATTAGGTTTATAAATTAAATTTCATTAAGATTTTTTCACTATCATTGTAAATATGAAAGACATTAGGTAAGAGACGTAAGACATTCGGGAAACTGTAAAGGCATTGATGGATTCGGGTATCAATAACCTTTCTTTCTTTCTCTATTTCTTTCTTATTTTTATTTGTCATAATCATTATTAGCTTATGTCCTCCTTAACGCAAAGAAAATTAGAATATTATTCTAGGCTTCTAGCAATAATAAATCACCGTTCTAGTGACTTATTTAGTAGCTATAATTCCAAGTCTATCTGAATTAATTTCGGAACTGCATTGTATTTTTCAGTATTCTGTTCAAACTCCATTGTAATCTATAGATATGAGTCATCATTTGTTCTAGTTAATATTCGAACTATCATGGAAACTGCTGCTGCACTATTCTTTTTCAAGTATCTGCACCTTCATTTAGTTGTAGCATCTACGTTTAAAGATATTGGCCGATGTTACTATATTATAATATGCATCTGTAGTGATCAAATATTTCTTTATTTTTTTCAAAGGCTTTACGCAAATTTAGTTGTCAAAATTATATCTAGCTAATAAATTGATAACGAATTATTTGAAATATGCATTTATTTTAATTATGCATAATATGTCATTAAATTATTGGCTAAACATAAATTGATACAACGAAATTAGATTTATGCCGTACATAGGGCCAATTCTTATTCATGAAAGAGGAGTATTAGGATATGCATTTTTTTTCATCAAACCTAGCATTGTAATTTAATGAAATTGAAGATTGTGCTTCTATTTTTTGTTTATATATATACTTGGTCAATTAACTTATTATTTTTAATTCTTCAGTAATATATATAGATATTCATTTACATATATATTTTCTCATGGATTTTTCAGATTGGACAAATTTGCCGAAACACCTTTTAGACTTGGTTTTGAAAAATTTGGAGTTGCTAAAGGACTGTTTGCAGTTCAGTTCTGTTTGTGGCTCATGGTATTTTGCAGCAAATGATAACAAAGCTAAACTTGTCAAGTTGAGTTATCATCATGTACCAATACTTTTAGTTCCTAACGAAAGCAAAAACAATGATGAATGGAGCATGTATAATGTCTTGGATAACAAATTCGTTTCGTCAAAGTTAATACTTCCTCCATATGATAGACCTTTCTGTGGCTCTTCAGAAGGATGGTTACTTACTGTTGATGAAAATTTTATTTTAACACTTTACAAACCCTTTAAGGCGAGAGATGAAAAGACAATTATTCATCTTCCTCCCTTATTTGAGGAAGAGTATGCGAAGGTTTATGCTGATGTTCGTCAATATCATGTTGTGAAGATGACAACATTTACACCAGATCCAGTTACAAATCCAAATGATTTAATCCTTGTGGTGATATGTGGAGAATGTTCATGTGTGGCTTATATTAGACCTGCTAAAGACTCTAAGTGGACTCACGTTAGAGATATAACTTTTGATGATGTTGTGTTCTATAAGGATCAAGTATATGCCATAACTCCACAATGGAGCAATAAACTTGTATCTTTTGATATTACAGATTCATCTAAGTTAAATATAATATATGCAGAAGATATAATAATTTATAATAACGAAGAAGATGATGATGATGATGATGTTGAAGTTGAAGAAGTAGAAGTCGAAGTAGATGATGATGATGATGAGTATGATGATGATGATGAAAGAGGTTTTCTTCTTAGGGTGTATCTGGTTGAATCTATTGGGGGAGATCTTTTGAAAGTACAGAGGTTTCTACAATATAATGACAATAAATTGATCAAGAGTTTTAAAGTTTTCAAATTGAGTTTGGATGTCTCAAGATGGGTTGAGATAAAAAGTCTAGGTGATGAGGCATTGTTTGTGGGTGATAGTACTTCAGTATCTGTCTTAGCATCAAATTTTCTTGGGTGTCAAGAAAATTGCATATATTTTACTAATGACAAGGATAGTAGTGGTTTTGGTGAGCATGGGCCTTGGGATTTGGGCATGTATAATCTTGAAACCGGAGTTTGCATAAGAGGGTTTACCATTGTCGGTGCCAGCATTAGCAAAATGATTGGACATTTGGTACGATCGCCAATTTGGATTTTACCTACATTTTATACATAATAGAAATTTTTTATGATATGTAGGTAAATATAATGTTTGAGATGACGTGGTTGAAGGCGTTTTAATATTACTCAAATAAAATAATTTTATGTTTTGGAATTTAGTCGACTCATTATAATTAATTTTTTCCTATCTAGTAGAAAGTATTTGTTTTTTCAAAGGAATCTAGTAGAAAGTACTTAAACTATTGTAGTTTTGCTGTATTGTATCAATTGTATTATTTTCTTTCGATCAGTTTTGCTTACTCTTGCCTACCTTATACGAACTAAATCCACGAATTTATTATATATTCAATGCTCTTAGAACGCGTTTATACTTCAGAAAATAATTCAAAAATTATTTTAAAAACATGAAGATATTAAGAAAGAGTTTTTTTTTTTTTTTAAATGAAAATACTTTCATTAATAATATAAGGATAGTACAATAGGCTTTTCGATTACAAAGCAAATAACCATAATAAATTATTTAAAATTTTTGAAAGAATTTTGCGCACTAGGATCTTGACGAAATCGACCTTGAATAACGGGATTTATGTAGATAACCGTTATTGTATGCTTCAATAGAGCTTTACACATCATCTGTTCGCTCGTTATGACCATTCACTCAATATTTATATTTATTGTTGGTGTCACTCGCTTCAAATTAAAAACTATAGAAGGACAAATTTCAGCATGTGAACCATCCAGATCTGTACTCATTTGGATGAAAACCATATTAAAAAGATCTACAATATGAGATCTGCTAAAAGTCATTATAGATCTAGATCTAGGTGTACTAAAATAAAATAAAAAAACATATAATAAATCTAAACCCACTGTAAATCTAGATCTAGGTGGAGTTATACCTTCCTGAATAGTTTTGTTTCTCTCTCTCCCTCTCCAAGTGGATTGGAAGAAGACTGTGAAGAGAAGAAAGAAGAAAGAAAAAGAAGAAAAGAGAAGAGGAGGAGATTATTTCTAGAGAGAAGTGACAGCCTTTTATTAAAAAAGAGTTTTCAAATATTGAAACACTTATTTTTTAGTTATTTAAAACCTTTTTTTACCTTGTTCAAGTTTTTTTTTTTTTAACTTAGGGGAATTTATTTTTATTTGTTTATTTTTGGGTGCCTTTATTGCTAACCCTATTTTTTCTCTTTCTACCCTTCATTTGATTTTTTATTAATGACAATGATAATCTTATATAAAATGACACAAATGACTAAATATAATATTATAAACTAGAATCTTTTTTTCAACTAGACTATTCTTTCTTAGCACATCCCCTCCAACACAATTGATAAAATCAAATAACCTTTGAAAAAATCTAAAAAATCAAAATTATTTTATCATATTAAATTTTCATTATTATGGATGAATATATTGTGAATTCCAAACTCAACTCTTTTGTTAAATTGACTCTCTCGCTCAAGAACACTAAAAATTGAAATTATTAATTATCTCAATCACCATAAAATTAAACATCGATCTCAAGAACTCTAAAATTTCTCTCTCACAAGAAGCCTAAAGAATAACTTTCTCTCTTTCAACATTTGCGGAAAACAATTCCTTAAGAACTCTTTCTATTTAGGAGAAAAATGAAAAAAAAAAAAGAAAAGAAAAAAGACTAATGTTTAGAGTAATTAACCCCCAAAGTTGGTCTATATATTCCTTTAAACAAAAAGAAAATATTTTTAAAAAATTTCTGATAAATGTGGTGAGAGTTTTGTCAAGAAAGCAAAGAATGAAAAAGATTAAAAAAAGGTGAGGGAAAGAAAAGTGGCAATAGAACTACATTTAATTTTTATTTGACTTAGGGAGTGGGAATTTGAATAGAGGATCTCCATATTGGGAGGTGGTATGGCTACCACAAGACTATGTCTGCGAACACTCTAGTCTTTATTTTTAAACTTAGTTGGATCACTTTGAACTCCAAATTCTTAAATTGTTGGACTCTAAATTTTATCTTATCTTAATCTTTACATCAATCCTAAATTCTAGAAACTTCCAAGAGTCTTATTTGTATTGTAAAACTGTTAATTCCCAAATAGGCAAATTTGTTACATCACAAATGATCTCTCATTTTTTATATTGATGAATCTTTGATGTGGCCCAAATAACATAAACTCGGGATGACAACAATTAAAAACCTATAACACAAAAAATTATCAAATTTTCAACTTGTATTATATTACTTATAATTTGGAATCCAAGAGAAACACAGTTTTCTCCCACTATGGTTCTTTTTCTCCTTGGCTTCTTATCTTGATTCTCTATCGCTTTTCTACCAATTCATCTATTTCTGTTTAAGTTTTATCGCCCCTTTCTTTTCTACCTATTCTCTTTTTAAATTTTCATCTTATCCTATATCATTACCCTTCTAGGTTTCTACATCATCATTACATTTTCAATTGCTAGGTGGATCATGGATGACATGATAGATATTTTTTTTTTTGAAAAAATAAAGTGTTAGTCGCCCTTCAAAAATGACACATGGTGAATTGGAAAAAAAAAAAAAAAAAAAAAAAAAAAAAAGATTGCGACTTGCACTGCAAATTTTGAAGTCCATCATTAATTTATTTATTAGAGGTACTAGTTACCTCATGTATAAATACGCTATGTAAATATGTGAGAGAAATGTAGGTGAAGTTGGGAAGAGATCACATATCTTCACGGTTCTAATCCTGCATTGCATTGCAAGATTTTTTATTTAAGCTTTGATTAACTGATTTTCACTAAATTTGACAAATTAATGGATACATTTCATATTTCTAAAAATACGAGGATGAAAATGGTATTTTGCTGAAATACACGGAAGTTTTTCAGTATTCTTCAAACCTACAAATGAATAAAAAGTCAAGTTACTTCTCTTTCTTTTAGAATTTTTGAAAATTAAGGGAACTAGGAGTATTTTGCTTTCACTTTTACTATTCTATGAGTATTTTTCAGAATTTCTTTCCTACGAGTAAAAAATTACATTTCTAGCACCTTTTGGAGAGAGAAAAAATGCTCATTCCGAAAATGCCCTTATGTAATACCAAATTGTATAACCATCTATCACAATTTTTTGACAGCTTATCATCTCAATTTCTTTTAAAGAAATTTTGTTTTTCATTGTTACTAACTTCGTGATTAGAAGTAGTCATAATTTGTAACTTGTGGTCACGATTTTGGGACTCAAAGTCACATTATGTGTTACATCATTACAATGAGATTATGTTACCGTAATTTGTATAATTTTGATATGTTATCGTAATTTGTTACTCTTATTCATAAAATTTGTGCCAACCTTACAAAAAAAAAAAGTATTCCCTATTGACCAATAATGATTTAGTAACATTTGTCTAATACAAATTTAATTTTACAAGAAAAACTATGACATTTTCTCTATTAGTAGTCAATATATGTGATACCAAGAGTAACATAAATCATGACAGTTATAATTTTGTGCCATGTAACCCTGATTTTGTGACTGCTACTTATCTTACAAAACCAAAATAAGCATTAATATTGGATAACAAATTTAGTGGCCTTATATATATGTAATCCTAATATACATACTTCATGACAGTCATAATTTTATACTACGTAAACCTGATTTATGACTGCTAGTCATAAAATTTGTGTCCGTCTTACAAAAATTATCATAATTTGTCCTATAATTTAAAGTCATATTTTGTGATGATCCAATATACAGAAAACTGTCATTCCAAAAATACACAATACTACACCTTCCTCTTGGCCTCCGCCATTCTTCATGCGCGAGAATGAGAGTAAATTTTTCGAATCCAAGCTATATATAACCAAAAAAATGCAAAACAGCCAATAAGGTAACAAGCTTTGGAAATGAAAAATAAATAAAGAGGAAAAAAAAGTACTCAATAAAGTGCAACCGAGTTGACTCATTAGGTTAAAGTAAATCCGATTTTGTTGACCAGATCTGAGAGCTATAGGTGCCGAGATAATGATCTGGGAAGATAAAACTCGAAATCATAGATTTCACGTCATGGCAACCTAATAGGGTAAGGAAATCGGCGAAGAACTCGGTTGAAATGTGAGGAATTCGAACAAAATAATGGCTGGAACTCATGAATTGATGGCTGAAAATGTCAAATCTGGTGGCGGAATGAAACTCTAGCAAGATCAGCAGCTAGCGAGAAGAATTTGGCTGGAAAAAAAAAAAACCAAAAAATCCGTTAGAGGAGAAGGAGGAGGTTTGGGTTGGCGGAGGAGAGTTTGGCTGGGTTCTTATTCTTCTCATGGTATTTTGGTCTTTTGGCTCTTCTGGGATTCCAAGAAAAGAAATTCTGAAAAACACTCCTAGAAAATTAAAGTGGAGGCAAAACACTCTTAGTCCCCCTAAATTCCCTAAATGCATTTTAGATTTTTATTTTTTAATACAAAGGAATTAGATTTTTTTATTATATTTTATTTTTTGAAAAGAATTAGCCCATTTAACTTAAATTGTGTATTTTTTTTTAACTCTTTCTTATTACGTTATTAGAGCTTTCTTATTACGTTATTAGAGCGATCCACCTCAGTGGTAGAATAATACTTCATTTTTGCAGATGTAAATAGCCATATTGTAAGATGTATAAGATTTGTTGTGGTTGATTATATTCCAAGTGCTCCATATGAATGCATATCTACTCATATAGACAGCGAGAGGCTAATTGATGATGCCAATGTAAAAATCAAGAACTACCAATATCGGTATGTGACTTGTTTCGTTACCTTTGCTAGATAGATTCAGAAAATTGTTAAAACGGTATCTTAGTGGCTAATGATATTGAACGTCGATCACTTCATGCCGTAAGGTTTTTGAAGAAACACAGTGTTTCAACTTGAAATTCTTTCCATTAGCTAGCTGTATAGATGAAGGGTACCCTTTCTTTTTTTGCTGATGGAATTACTAAATTCTTAATAGAAGAGTGATACCACTTTGTGCAGTTAGTTATAGTTACAAGATTATACTATGCATGTCATTTTATTTTTAAATTTTCATTCTTGCTATTTATTTATTCTATTCCAGTGCAGTGCGTTTTTCAAGTGTGTATATATAAGGCGGTAGAATGTGATGTCACTGCTCTTCATATAGCTGCTTCGACTGTCATGTTTTGGTATCGTTAAGCAAAGCATTTAATTTTTCACATTATATATACACCATCTACCACTTGAGATGCATCCAAGCAACTTCTGAATACCTCTTTTACCTTCTTTTTTTTCCCCATTTCAAGGGATAATTTTACGTATTCAAAGAAAAGACATGATTGACCTCTTCTCGTCTTTTTTTCACATATATAATATCTGCTAAATATAAATGTAAATATAATTGTTTAGCTGAATATACATATATATATATATATAGATTGCTAATCCGGTAGTTTTTTTTTTTTATCTATCTATAGGTATCTTTTTTTAGCCGTTGGATCAATAATCCAACGGCTATCATAATTTGAGTAGTTGAACAAAAATAATAATCAAAATAAATACTTATTATTTAATATTTTTCTCTCTCTTCTTTTTATCATGAAAAGACGTATATGACCAATTTTAATTGTTCGAAATAATACCTATAGATAGGTAAAAAAAAAGATACCTATTATATTGGTGCTCGTATATATGGTTACCTACATATATGTACATATGTTTCCAGGACAGCTAAATTGAATGAAATGTTCGACTCGTGCATCATCGATTTTGACAATTCTCAACATGCCTTTCACCTTATGCTCTTTCTGCTCTCAAGCAGAGGAGACATCCTACCATCTTCTTTGGCTTCAATTATGCCATCTTAGATGAATACTATTGGTTGATAGGCTTAACTCTCTCTGAATTTGGGGCTACCAAACCGGATAAGCAACCATCAACTGCTCCTCTATCCCTCTGTTATATGTTCGACTTCAATGTCATTATGGGGCACGAGAAACTCAGTGGAGCACGAAGCAGAACTATTGGCAAATTAAAGAACTAATTACTCAAACTTAAATGCCTAGCTGTGTTCAAAGACCTTTACTTTTTCCTCAGGCTCACGGTGTCTCGGAATTTCGATTTTATTGAGTTTTACCGTTAAAAAATGAAAAGAATTACACATATACAGTAGAGGGAAGTAAATAGTTTCTATATCACACACAATTGACATTTTTAAAAAGTGAGGAGTCAAATGTATGGTGGCACTGTTGTAAATAAAATTATCTTTTTAATTGACTGTGCTATATATGAAAAAGTATGACAAATTATTGAAAATGATGGTTGTTCCACTGGTTGGCTCTTCTTATTTTTCCTGGGTTCGATTCCCAACAAGCTAGTTTTTGTTCTTTTTTTTTTCTTTTTAATTTTGGTTGATTTGTAACTAATTCGGTTACTACTATTCAATTTGGTTACTGGTTTCTCTGATTATTGGTTACAAGTTACCAATCAATTTGTTTACTGGTTGAGTTTTTATTTTCTCTGGTTATTAGTTACTAAGTGGTTATTAGTTTCAAACTAGTGGGTAGTTATAAAGATCAATGACTAGTTACTAGTTATTGGTAACTAACCACAAACTAACTTAGTTATGAATCACTAGTTAATATGATTACAGGTAACCAATTTATTTTCAAGTCACTATCTGGGTACTAGTTTTAATATAAGACTAATCTGGTTACTAGTTTTAATACATGAGCGATCTGATTACTAGTTACTAGTTATTAGTTCCATTTATAAAACCAGTTACCAATAATTGATCTAGTTACTAATGACCAATCCAATTAGTGGTTTCCAAACTAGTGGCAACTTGCAAGAGAGGTACTTGGTCACATATTACCAATAACACATAACCAGTCGGTAACTGGTTACCAATCTCTTTATTAGTTATTTGTCACATCACTTTAAAAAATTTACAATTATAGTAAAATTACTTTCAAGTTAAGGAGAAGATAAGCTAAAACAAATGAACTCGGTACCTCATTACTATAATCAAATCTAGCTAGCTCATTGATCTGTTCTTTTTTATTTTTATTTTTTTTTTCTAGTTACGGGTTACAAGAATGAACTTGTAACAATTTGTTTACTTGTTACTGGTTACTACCAATCTGGTTACTAGTTACTGGTTACTACTAACCTAAGTACCTTATTGATCTTGTACCAGACTAGTTGCCGTTACTTTGGTTAGTGGTTACCAATAATCAAATTAGTTTACTAATTACTCTAGTCACAATTGTTCTTATTATTGCCAAATTAGTTACTGGTTTTCCTCCAATTTTTTGTTTCTATGATTACTAAATTAGTCATTAATACCCAACTGGTTACTAGTGTGGTCATTACTGCTTAATTGTGATCCATTTCTGGTTTTTTTTAATTTTTGGTTACCGGTAATATTAGTTTGGTTAATGGTTTTTAGTTACTAGTTTTTTGATTACTAGTTACTAATTATACTAATTTAGTTACTAGTTTCTCTGATTATTGGTTACTAATCACACTAATTTGATTACTAGTTTCTAATTACTAGTTACTAATCACACTAATAACTCATGCCTTTAATCTAATAATTTTACTAGTAATAAAAATATGATTAATTGGATAAGTTCTCAAGCTGTTATTTTTAGTCATATCCTAAACCCAAAACTTTAAACATTTTTGTAATAATTTGTAGAATCTGGCACAATAGATTGCCAACCAAAATATTCAATGTTCTGAAACCTCTACTTGTAACAATGAGCAAAAGGAAGGAGAACGACTATCTATAGGTATAGTAACCAAAAAAGAAATTTGAACAAAATTTGCAATTGGGTGCCACAATATAAGTTTATATCCATAATAAAAATACCAACTAAATAAGTATACATAAAAAAAAGTCCCAAAAAAGCAAAATTAGTGACTTATTCATAATAAAAAATTAGCCCATGAAGTAAAGTTTAACCACAGACAAATAAATTTAAAATAGGGCTTGTCAAACCATGGAAGTGCTGGTATTTATTGGAATAAAATTCCGGAAAATATTTTCGTAAAATCATTTTCAAGAACACCATAATTTTATAAAATCTAAAATTGCAGCGGAATTGGTTGTTTAAAATTTTTCTATTTATTAAACATTTCGAATCGTGATCTAACAAAAATTAACTCTTGATCTAGAAAAGAACAATACTTGCATTCGCTCCAGAACTTTCTCATCTTCCCATCTATTTTCGAAAGCCGTTTGATTGATCTGGTAGATGGTCACCTTCTTGATTCCCAACAAAGAGATCCGTAGATGAACAAGAAAACAATCTTCTCGAATCGATTTCTCCGGGATGGCCAAAACACTAAGAATGGTTAATCTTCTAGTGTGACCGATTTGCCTCTGCTCTCCCTCTCTCTGTTTTTCATGTGACACTCTCTTCTCAAGGGGTGTTTCACATGTAACTCTTGCAACTATCAGTTAGAGAATTTTTCTCTTAACTATAGAGAGATTAGTAAACTATACTAGGCTTATTGGGCTTGTTGGGCTTAACCGATCATCAAATAACTATTGGACTTTAAATTGAGCTAGACAGGAGACCAGATGGATCCATAAAGCCCAAGCTCCAATGGACCATATGCCCACAATCATAATTAACTTATAATTATGATTGGGCTTTTTCCATTAATATTGGGGCACACTACTATAGGCCCAATATTGAACTCTTGGACTAAATGTTATTTATTTTCTGTGAAGTTTATTATCAAATAATTAGCTCGATCCATTTAGCATATACTATACCTGTAGACGTACCCACCCCTTATGCAATGCCATACTAGCAGGGTGAAATTACCGTGTTACCCTTCTAGTACATATTTACCTTTAAGTTGCCATTTTTCATCTAATTGGTAATAGTTGACTACGGTGTTTGTATCTGCTTATACTAGCACAGTCAAATTCACATAATGAATACCGGGACCTTGGTTTATATTACCCAAGTATTTGAAAAAACTTAAAGTGATATTATATACATGGCGTCCATCATGAACAACGTTCTACACATTTCATACACATTAAAAATACCGGAGTTCGAACCATAAATCAGAACTAGTTATTTAGTAACTCAAAAAGACAAAACACATGAAAGTAAGTTCGTTAATCACTAGGATTAAGGTTTTCTACAATAGTATTAGATTAGTGAAATTAGAAATTTAAGTTACGGCACTTAACCTCATTCTAATTCACTCGATCCTGTTCGATGCTATTATAACTTTCTTATAATATACTAGTGTTTCTATCCGAAGACTCACTTCAATAATTGGAGACTTCATTAATCAAATAGACAACACTACATTCTATATCATAGTAAAGTATTCTATCTTCAATATGCAGAATGCGAATAATTTAATTTAGACATAATGAAATAAAGAATATAATATCTCCCACATATGAACTCATCATACAAATAATTCTTTATTACTCATTATATGTCTCAGAATCTTTAGATGTTTACATAAGATAAACATACACATCACATGTATATCAATGGGACATAAATAAAATAGAAATTCATAACATGGAATTTATTAAACAAATAAATAATAAATAATCCGATAAAAATTGTTTATAATGTCAAAACAATAAACTGCTTTATAGGACATTATTCCAACAGGAAGTGGGTCAGAGAGGTTATTATGGTCCAACAATGGCATGCTTATACAAATGGTGCTGGACTCAGAATCCCATACCTGAAAGACTTATTTCTAGAGCCTCAGAATCCTTATCCTCAAGATCTTGACTGAAAACTCTTCGAGAATTTCTTAAAACCTGCTGATGGAAACTGATCGACGACGGAGATCATGACATTGAGTGAACTCAATGGTGATGGAAGACTCGACCAGGGAGGTATTTGTAAGGAGCTGAGGGATTCGACGAAGATCAGTGTGGGTAAGATATTGAATCTATAAGGGATCGCTAATGATTTCAAGATAAGCGAAGGGAAAGTGGTATTTTCCTGAAAAACACCACACAAAAATATATATAAAAGGGAGATACTGTATATTTTTTATATTTTATTAAAACATCATGTTCTTTCTAATTTCCTCTCAGAATTTCAATTTCTTCGCTCAGAATTTGGTGAAATAGGCCTTATGCATTGGAGTAATTCGAATTTAGAAATAGTGCGCTAGTTTTTTTTTTTTTTAATTGGATTTTAGGTAGCAATATTGCAATGAGTCATTCTAATATGAGAACAATTTTTTTAAAAATTAAAATTAAAATTAAGTTGTTGCAATTTAGACTTTTATACATGGGGTTTTTTTAAGGAAAAACTACATTAAACTAAGCAAGAATGTCATTTAAAACAAACGACGAAATACACAAAGGAACAGAATCAACCCAGCACAAGTTGCCAGGAGAGTGAAAAGCCAATTTTGCTAAATAGTGGGCCACTTCATTGCCCAAACGAGGGACATAGTGACAAGTACCACAGTTAGCAGAATTAAATAAAATCTTTATATCAGAAAAAATATGAGCATTCAGAGCAAGTGGGTGAGTCTCTTGCAGGCCATGAATAATATGCAAAGCATCACATTCCAGAATAGAGACTGAGAGGCCGATCCTAGAGGCAAACAGATTTCCCTCATGCATAGCCAATAATTCAGCAGTTTCAACAGAGAATCAACCCACAAGTTTTTTTGCAAGGGCCGCTAACACAGAACCTGAATAGTCGTGAAGAATGATGCCAACTCCAATAGATTCCTCACCTGGACAAACAGTGACATCCGAGTTTATTTTGATCATGTATAGAGGAGGAGCTTTCCAACTAGCTGATCAGAGCGGAGCTCTTCTCTCGCGTTTATCAATACCAACCTTGGCAGATTTAAATTCAGATAGGAATGAGTTTGCAAAAGATACTAGGTTCGGTACTGCCTTCTTAATCCCTCCATGGACTAGATTATTTCTCTCTGCCCATAAGCACCAAAGAAAGACGTAGATTTGTTCCAGAGTTTCCATGGAAACTATAATGAAGAAGCCTAACATGTTGTCTGAGACAGATTCGGTCACTGAAGGTTTAATGGACTCCTAGAGCCCACCTTTCTTCCATACTTCTTTAGCATATGCGCAAAAAAACAGAACATGCGAGCTAGTCTATTCTTGGCCACAAATGTAGCACCAAGGTTGAACTGGGATATGTCTCCCAAGTAAATTTAAGTAAGTCGAGATATTTAGCTTCCAAAGAGTTTTTCACTAACGAGAGAAAGAGTAAGTACATAGTCCCAACTGATATAATTTTTCTCTCAAGAGAAGGTTATAACCACTTCGAATAGTGTAAATACCTTTTTCCTCCTAGTGCTATATCACTTAATCATCTTGGTTAGAAATACTTGACGGGATGGATTTTACCAGTTCCCTATCCAAAGTCCCAAAAATGTTATGTACTTTCCTCTCGTCCAAACCACCCCATCCTTCCAAGAATGACTCCTTAACTCGCAACTCATTATTCGAACCAAGAGTAATAGGCATAAAAGACACTGGATGACGTAGCCAAGGATCCACAAAAGGTCTTACCTTCTCACCATTTCCAATTCTCCATCTTAGATTTTTACTCAATAGCTCTGGACCCCAGAGTAAACTTTTCCACAAATACGATGAGCCATGCTTGTCCTTGGCTTTAAGGAAATCAACATCATGAAAGTATTTTCCCTTCAAAATTTGAGCAACTAGAGAGGAATGATCCATAGGCACCCTCCAGGCTTGTTTAGCAACTAGAGATTGATTGAAAAACTCTAAGTCCTGGAAGCCTAGGCCTCCCAAAGCTTTAGGAAGGCAAACCTTATTCCATCTTACCCACACTATCTTTCGGTTGCCATTATTTGACCCCCACCAGAATTGCAGAATAATAGACTTCAACTTATCGCAAAATGTGGTCAGAATCTTGAAGATGCTCATCACATAATTGGGAATTGATTGGAGTACTACTTTGATCAAAATCTCTCTACCCCTACTGAGAATAGCCTTCTACGCCATCTTTGGACCCTCTTCCACACTCTCTCCTTAATGGAGGAGAATGTTTGTTTTAAGTGAACATACAAATGTAACGAAGAACAATGACCACAAAAAAATGTAACGAAGAATAATTTCAAGAAAATGAGCAATCAATAAAAAAGAAATGCAGAAATAGATGAAGAGAAACGAAGAATTTCCACTGCTTTCTTTAAATTGTTATTCAAAAAGTGAAAAATAAATCACTTGAGTTATTTAATAAAAAAAAGCAGCAATTCAATTTAATTTATTCTATTTTCGAATATTTGTCTTCAGTAGATATTTTAGTTTGAGTCATTTTTTTCTTTATAAAAAATGATGATATAGACAGTAGTCCTTTTAGGATTAATGGTACCATTGGTCACTAACCTATTATCATTTTGGCATATGAGTCCTAAATCTTTTCTTTGTGGCATTCCAATACTCAACGTTTTCATTTTTTGTGCCATTAGTCCTTGTAGCATATTCTATCTAAGATTCCATTAGAATTCATTTGTCTAAAAGAAATTTTGTGTCATTGGTCCCCATTATTTCAATTGTTTGGCAATTTGAAATCTAGTTTTTTTTTTTTAATTAGCATTCATATCTCCAGATAAAAATATTGCATCCACTAATTTTTCCAAAAATTAAAATTCAAAGGCAGATCTAAAAAAATAGTTTATTTAAGAATTAAATTTTAATAATAACAAAAAAAAATCACACTAACAAACCATAGTTTATGTCAAATTACAGTAACTCTTATGGAGAAAAAATATTTACCTTACTATTTTTAAAACTAAAAAGATTTCACATACGTCATTTTTTACTAGTCAAATTTGACTGAAAATTTATTATATCTATTAAATTTTCATTTAATTATAAATATTTATTCTAAAAAATTATTTATTTATTTACCTAAACAATGTAGCAAATAGGCCTGGAAATTTTTTTATATTTTTTAATTTTTTTAATATTATTCTAAAAATAATAATTAACTATGTACGTGTAAAAGAGTAATAGAGTTAAGCTTGGAGATTTTATAGATTTTTTTTTCATTTTTTTGCCAAGTAGTTTCACTGTAATTATTTTTTATTTTAGGAGATATCACTGTAATTTTAACAATAATTAATGCAAAAAAAAGTGTTTATTAGAGATACGAATGCCAAAAAAAAACCCAAAACAAACAACAGAGAACCAAATTGCTGGACAATTTAAACGATAGAAGTGATGCAAAAAACCTCTTATTTAAATGAATTCTTACGGAATCTTTGATGGAATATGTTAAAAGGACTAACGATACAAAAAAAAAAAACGTCGAATACTAGAATGCCACAAAAAAAATTTGGGAACCAATATGTCAAAATTATAATAGATTAAGGATTAATAGTACTATTTATCCGTCCTTTTATAGAGGAGACACTGTCTTTTTTTAAAAAAAAAAAAAAATTGCTAAGAATGCATTAAGGTCATTAATTAATATATTCATGAATTGTTCATGGAATTGACGTGGATCATATAGTCCTTAGATCTACACTTCATAATTAGTAATTATTATTTCTTTGAAGCCAAAAAAAAATCTCTCTCTACGTTATTTTCATTTTTTAATGACAAATGGCAGAGGACAAGGAGTAGGTAGCCACTATTAATACTAGCAATTATCAAAAGTAAAGTTCTTTATTTTGCATTTTCGCTTTTATATTACTATTATTATTATTATTTGCCATATGCCCTCTTTCTTCTCCAGACTTGTCCCGTACAAGTCACTCTTCTACGAAATTGGAGCTCACAAAAGCCCAATCACAGAGCACAGACACCACACACACCATCTCCGCTTTCTCTGCAATTCATTTCAGACCCCTCTGAGTCTCTGACACGGAGAGAGATAGATACGACTGCCACGTCACCCTTCTCAACCAAAATTCCAAACCCAAACTTCTCCATTTGAGTCCCACTTAGCCCCACTATTTGTAACTTTATTTATTAATATTATATAATTATATTATATTTACGCGCTTATTTTATTTGCATTTTTAATTTTTTACCAGTGTCTCTCTTCTTAAGTTTGTTCGGAGCGGTTGACCTAACATTCTTTAAACCGTACAAGATTCACCGAAACGCGGAGAGAGAAAGAAAGAGAGGTTGGAGAAGGCCGGGTCGAGAGGGTAAAATGGGAAATTCATTTGGGTGCTCGGCCTCCGGGGAGCGGTTAGTGTCGGCGGCCAGAGACGGCGATTTGGTGGAGGCGAAGATGCTTCTGGATTGTAATCCATGTCTCGCCAAGTACTCCACCTTCGGTGGCCTCAATTCGCCTCTCCATTTCGCCGCTGCCAAAGGCCACAACGAGGTTTTTTTCCCCTTTTTTTTTTTCTAAAAACTATTTTTTCTTATAATTTTGCTTTGTTTTTCGTGGAGCTGATTTTTTATTTTATATTTTTTATAATTTTATTTTTTGCATGTATAGATTGTATCTCTGTTACTTGAGAATGGAGCGGATGTGAATTCCAGGAATTACTGTGGGCAGGTACGAGATTTTTAGTGTTTCGGATTTTGCTTTGTTTAATCACATAATGTTTTTGATTCTCGGTTGATTTATATATTTCTGGAATGGTTTTGATCGATGAATTGGGACCAAACACAGCTTGATTATTAAAAAAAAAAAAAAAAGGAGAACATTTTGATGCGGATCTGCATAATATGAGACTAATTCTCCAGTCATTTGATTTGGTTTATGTTGTGTGAAGACAGCGTTAATGCAAGCATGTCGATATGGGCATTGGGAAGTTGTACAAACTCTTCTGCTCTTCAGATGCAATGTGAGTTATTTTTAAGTATGTTTCTAGTCAGACCATAGCACACACATTGGAAGGAACTGAACTCTGTTTTTAATGCCTTAGTTTTTATTCGATGGAATTGGTCCATTATTTTAGCAGCTTATAGCTGTGTGATTTTTTGGACTGTTTCTCGTTAGGTTGTAAGAGCGGACTACCTTAGCGGTAGAACAGCGCTTCATTTTGCGGCTGTAAATGGCCATGTAAGATGTATAAGACTTGTTGTGGCTGATTTTGTTCCAAGTGCTCCATATGAATCCATATGTGCTCAGATAGATAGCGAAAGGCTTGACGATTCCAATGTAAAGATCAAGAATTACCAAAGGTATGTGACTTGTTTGTTCCCTTTGCTAGGAAGATTCAGAAGATAGTTAAAATGGATTCTAAGTAGCTAATACTATTGAACATTAATCATTTCATGCTTGTAAGGTATTGAAGCAGCCTAATAAGAAAATGATTTGTTTAACATGAAATTCTTCCCATTAGCTAACTTTATAGATGAAGGGTACCCTTTCTTTTTGCTGATGGAACTACTAACTTCTTAACGAGGGAGATTGACAACAGTTCGTGCAGTTTTAGTGATTACAAGTTCTAATGAATCATTTATCGTTGAACTTTTATTCTTGCTATTTATTTATTCCATTCCAGTGCAGTGCGTTGTCCAAGTTTGTAAATAAGGCAGCAGATGGTGGTGTCACTGCTCTTCATATGGCTGCTTTGAATGGGTACTTTGATTGTGTTCAGCTCTTACTTGACCTTCATGCAAATGTGTCGGCTGTAACATTTCATTATGGAACGTCCATGGATTTGATAGGTATGCTTTTTGTCTGGTAGTTGGAAAAATTAAATCATTACCAATTACTTGATGATTTTACATCAAACAAAAGTTAATATTTCATCTTTGTAGGAGCTGGAAGCACTCCACTGCATTATGCGGCTTGTGGAGGCAATTTAAAATGTTGTCAGGTAAGAACTATATTGATTATGATGGCTTCTGAGTACAATTTTGGTTTCATAAATGGTGAATTTGGTTGTCCTGTTAATTCTGTAGGTTCTCCTTGCAAGAGGTGCTAGTAGGATGACTTTGAATTGCAATGGGTAGGAGATCTGTGTGGTTTATGACCTTATTTAGTTGGTTTACACGAATGACAAGTCTAACACTTAAAATCTTTTCAGGTGGCTTCCTGTTGATGTAGCCAGGATGTGGGGCCGCCATTGGCTTGAACCTGTTCTAGCTCCCACTTCTGACTCTATAATACCGGCATTCCCCCTATCTAATTACCTTTCATTGCCTCTCATGAGTGTATTAAACATAGCGAGGTAAAATTTCAAGCAATGATTGCTTCTCTTGCTAATATTCTCAAATGCTATCGATGATAAATGTTGACTACCCATTCTGATAATAATAAAATAGCAGTCTCAAATGTAACCATGACCCTGTGCCTTTCATACGATGAACTTGATTAATTTAATGATGCTTGGAAGCAGTAGAGTTGTGTGTTTACTTGATGTTTTTTTATGTATAGCTATTTATTGAAAAAGAAAAAATAAATAAAAGAACTTGGCAAACGGCCACCTCCATTGTACTTTGAATACATGAGACATGCCTAGTTCAATGTAAAACTTATGAGCTAAGCATTTTAGTAGACACAAATATATTTTGGTGTTCTATTGAAAGGGAGGAGAATTTAAATGTTAGACTTGTTTAATATGAATCTAAAGTAATACTTCGTGGAAATTTCTGCAGAGAGTGTGGATTCAAATCCATGGCAGCCTCCTCTGATGATTCTGATGTCTGTGCTGTCTGTCTTGAAAGAGCATGTTCTGTAGCTGCTGAAGGTTAGTTTCTGTTAACTGCAATATGATTTAGACCACCTTTTTTTTTGCAAACTTATCACTGGTGTACTTTGTACTCCCAGGATGTGGGCACGAGCTTTGTGTTAGATGTGCGCTTTATCTTTGCTCAACCAGCAACATTCCTTCTGAAATTATGGGCCCTTCTGGGTCCATTCCATGCCCCCTTTGTAGACACGGGATCGTCTCTTTCATCAAACTGCCAGGTTCGCCAGCAAAGGAAAATAAACAACTAATGTCCCTTGGTCTTTGCACCCCATGCATGCTCCATCCTCGTGACTCAGATCGTCAATCTCCTGCTTCTACACCAGACATTCGAAAGAATCGTGTGGTTTCAGTTTCCTCGGAAATATTCTGCCCAGTTACCTGTAGCCCATTTCCTTCTGTCACCATTCCTTTGTGCACATGCAATGAGGGTCCATGTCCGCCATTTGAACCCCGGGATGCAGAAACTGAAGAAGAGTTGCCTAATCGTTCACAAGCAACATCGATAGACCAGGATAAAATGGAAGGACCGAGATTTGAACGTACAACCTGTTCAAGCATGTTCTGGGGCAGAAGAAGCTGCAGCAGAGAGCATCAATGCAATTCAGAAATAAATGCATGAGTGGTTCGGCAGGGCGGGTGGGTGAGTGGAATGGTTCTCACTTTGCTCTTGTGAAAAAGAAATTTTTGGCTACCAACATTGCAGCCCAAGGTAGCGTGTTTAGTTAATTCCTTGGTAGTCTCAAAGACTGTTATACACAAATCCATGTTTGCTTGCAGTTTTTGTCCCGCCGGCTACATGGTCCATTGGGGGCTCTCGTATGATATTGGCCATCTTTTTTAGATTGCTTTTATGATTTGGGGAGGAATGTAAAATATGTGTTTGGAAGTTTAGTTCGATTGTAATTGAATCAAAGAACCAAAATTATTCAACCTTCTTTCTTAATTAGATCTACCATCGCCGGCTATGGTTCGCTGATGAAACTAAAGAGAATTTACTGTCGCAAACAGATTCTGTGGTACCCGCTGGGTGCTATCGGTACTTTCCCTAGCTGATTAAGGATTTGAAGTCCTAAATTTTTGCCTCTACGTCGAAATTTGTGGCATCCTAACTTCGATTAATGTGCACAGGTCCAATTTTAGAGGCTGTGGGAACCTAGCTATACAATAGAACATTCAATCTATCTCAAGGCAAGTCCCATGTTTTAAAATTTCATTACCGATTTCTTCCTTCTGTTAGTGAGGTTTGATCCATGATTTGGACTCTGATGTTGATTTTTTTTTTTTAGGAAAAACAGTGGAATCTTATTCCAATAAGTCAGCCATTACAAAAGATGAGATAAAGTATGGCTAAAACTCAACTCAAATTTTATCCTCGTGAAATAAAAAAAAGATGAGATAAAGTATGGCTAAAATTCAACCCAAATTTTATCCTCGTGAAATAAAAAAGCTGAAGAAGCTAGCTAATGGATCACTATATTCCCAACTTGAGAAATATGGCAGCAAGATCCATCCTTAGCTACTAATTGGGTTATTGGCACCATTGCTCCCTAATGTTTCTTTGGTTTGGTATATTGGTTCTCAACCTTTTTTTGGTGGCATAAACATCCTAAATCTTTTATTTTGCTTGCATCTGTTAATCATCGTTTTTGACATCTAAAAAATTGTTAAGTCATCATGTGAGTCTCACATGACTGCAATAATAAGGGTATATGCTGGAAAAAAAAATCCCTATAGCGCCGATATTACCTAATTCCCACCAATGCTATTTTCTTTGGAGAAAAGGGAAAAAATAATAATAATAAATAAATGGCTTCTTCCAAAGAAGAGAAAAGTAAGCTCAATTATTTCTTGTATAATCACTGTTGGTTTAAAACAATCTTATTCTACAATAACATCACAAAAAGACTAAAACAAGGTAGCAATATAAATAAGAAACCAACATTTCACTCATATCATAAGTTTTGGGCAATGTTTAGTATCAAAAATACCTGTGCTAAAATTTTGTCTATCTCTAAAATAACCAAAATGAACTTTTCTGTCTCAAAAAGAGCCTAAAATGACCTTGTCTATGATGTAATTAGTATCATAATAACAAGCTGTCAATTTATCAATCAAAGTATCAAACTCCAAAATACCAAGTTCCTAATGAATATCATGGTCTAGTTTTGGAGTCTTACGTTGGGTTTGGACCTCTGTTTGATGTTCAAATTGAGGTTGATTTTCAGGATCATTTGGTCCTACAAATTAATAAAGCAATACAAGTTGAAGAGTACAATAAGTCATATATTACAAAATGCCAAAGGATACCCATAGTCCAGTGACTACGATCAAATTAATAAAGCAATACAAGTTGAAGAGTACAATAAGTCATATATTACAAAATGCCAAAGAATACCCGTAGTCCAGTGACTACTATTCTACACAGCTTTCATTGGAAGATAAAAGAATTTTTAAAATAACTAAAAGATAAAGAATACCCATGAACCATGACCACCTGCGAAAAGAGCAAAATAAGAGAATAAGAAATTCTTGCCTACATAATATGTTTCATAAGTTTGAGGAGAATTTCTCTCACAAAAGATGACCATTCTTGCTTTGGATGAGTGCGAAAATTCTATCAAAATCCAAGAAAGCTCCTACTATATGAATGTTTTGTAAAATCAAAAATAAAATAAGAAACGCCACTAATTTGTAAGTTTTCAATAGATATTACCAAAATTCATGAATAAAATAAAAAATCTAAAAAATTCATAAATGAATTATTACCAACCTGTAGAAATTTTTTGGGGGAAAGGAGTGAACTTTTTCAAAGTTAGAAAAAAATGAGAAACCCTAAATTTCTCTCCTAGAAGACCTTTTGGAAGAAACCATTAATTTCTTCTTCTTCTTTTCTTCTAGGAAGATCGCTGGTGGGAACTGGGAAATATTGGATCTATAGAGAATTTTTTTTCCCATCAAATACCTATATTATTGCGGTCATGTGAGACTCACATGTTGACTTAACAGTTTTTTTTAGATGTCAAATACAAGAGAACTAACATATGCAAGTAAAATAAAAGATACCACCAAAAAAAGGTTGGAGAATAATATGCCAAACTAGGACTGCACAAAAATGCAAAAACTCGACCCGATCTGGGATACCCACCCGACCTAACCCAAGATTTCGAGTTCAAACAAGTGTACTAAAAAATTCGGGTAAAACCCAACCGAACCGAAGAATTTTCGGTTTGGATATGGGTACACATTTTAGAGAGTTTGGTACCCGAACCCGCCACTATTATTAAAAAAAAATCTTAAAATTAGTTATTTAATAATTTATTTCTCTTTGCCTTTTTTTTTTCCTTTTATATTTCAATATTTATGAGATTGTATGTATTTGTACAAAAAACTAATTATGCATAAAATAGAAAAAAAAAATCAAAATTGTTTATTATGTGGTAAAAAGAAAAAAGAAAAAAAGTTTTATGCTTCTATAAAATCCGACCCGACCCGCCCGAATACCCGACTTATCTGACCTACCCGAAACTCAAATACTTGATCCTTGTCGGTTCGATTTTGATTGCTTATTTTTATATACTCGAAACCGAATACCCGAAATCCGACCTAATGTACACCCCCTATGTCAAACAAAAGAAACGTTAGGGACCAATGGTGCCATTAATCCCCTACAGATAACAAGTTTCTTCTGATGTTGATTTTGTATGCTGTTGATTTTATGTGAATCTAAATGAATGGAAATTATCGATATTGAGAATGATGTTTCAATGTCTAATAAAACAGAACAAGTATATCTTTTCAAGGTCATTTTTCTCGAGTTCATCTACAATGAAACTCCTACATCATACTAAAACTAATGGCTACATTACAAACCCTTTTGTTTAAGAAAATACCTCAGAATAAACCCTAAAGTACATATAAAAAGATACCTCAGTATTTGTAGAGTGATAGAGTAGCTATTATTAAAGATGCCACCGATCTATATGGACCACATTACTTACCGTAGTAGTACCACAACAATAGCACATTA
>JXTC01000312.1:240336-252771 GCA_002914845.1 Trema orientale | reverse complement strand
GTTAATAATAGTAATGGCCCATAAATTATACTCATTGTATCATTTTAGGTCCCAAATTTTTCAATTTATATTATAATAGTTCTTGAATTATTTAATTTTTACAGCAAGAGCCCCTTTGTCACAAATTATTAGTTTTATAACAGAAAATAGTTATGGATAAAGTGTATAATTTGGCATTATTTACTTTTATGAGTCAGAATCTCATTCTCAGTCATAGTAACCAAACTGTATGCTTTTCATATGACTCATTTCTGTTAAAAATTTACTAGTTTAACAGAAAATAGTCATGGATAAAGTGTATAATTTGATATTATTTACTTTTATGAGTCAGAATCTCGTTATCAGCCATAGTTACCAAACTGTATGATTTTCATATAACTCATTTCTGTTAAAAATTTAATAGTCTAACAGAAAATAGTCATGGATAAAGTGTATAATTTGGTATTATTTACTTTTATGAGTCAGAATATTGTTCTCAGCTATAGTTACCAAACTATATACTTTTTATATGACTCATTTCTGTTAAAAATTTAACAGTTTGTGAAAAAAAAAATGATCATTGCTGTAATAATTGCATAAATCTAGGTAGTTTACTATATAAATTGAAAATTTGGAGTCTTATTCTTGACTACGATTACCAAACTGTGTGTTTTGTAATAACTTATTTCTATTAAATATTTAATAGTTTGTGATAGAAAGATCATTATTGCAACAATTACATAATTCAGATGTCATTACTATATAAATTAAAAATTCAGGACCAGAATGATACTATAAATATAATTCATACATCATTATTATTATTAACCCAAAACATAAACATACCATTTTTTTTCTTGAAATTCTTGGCATTCATACTCGCGAGGTAGGTGTGTTGCTTTTTTTCTTTTTTTCCTCTCTTGATTAGTCGATGACATCTAAACATAAAAATACCAATTTTTTTCTCGAAATTTTTTGCGTATGGTCCACGTTAACTTCTATATGTGTGTGTGTGTGTCTATATATATATATATATTTTGTGGGGGTGTCTCAATTTTCATTCTCATCTTCTATTGTAAAGAAAATTGCCTCAAGATCATGATCGACAGTATAATAATATTTTACATTGAAAGTTGAAACGATCAAAGGTACACTTGTAGTTATTGCATAGTATATGTTCCATATGATTCTTTTTGCATAGTACTGCATATGATTCTATTACATACCAATTGCATGCCACGTGTTCTATAAAAGTGACAATATAGCTCTGATGCTATATAGTTAGACTTTAGAGTCCTGTCACCAACGAGACATCTTCAACGAAGCATGTTCATGAAAAGAGAGAGGACACACTGTGTCCCAAAACCTAGTAGAATAAAGACAGTTGCCCTACCGCATAAACGTCAACCAACAACAATAGTACAGTACGAGCCAAAGCCTTCCGGCCACCTACTAAAATTTTAAACCCCAATGCCACGAAGAAAGTAATGCTCACTAATTTAACTTGAGACACTTCTATAAGATAGACAATAATATATATATATATATTTTTTTTTTTTCAAAAAGAAACATTTACTCTTTTTCGTGGCAGATTGTTTTATTTAATTCTTATCCTTGTTTTCTTTGATTAGTTATGTCTTCTAGCAGCAGTTTCTCTCTGTGCATTGAAGTAGACTGCAGCCACTGGTAGGCCCAGATTGTTGTCTTGAGAAAATGCCCTTGTGTTGAAATAGTCTCTCATAGCTGGAGTTCTCACGGTTTGTCTTCCTCTCTGCTTGAATAAGATGAACACAAATCTATGAATGCCCACCACCGGTTTTGGAGCTTCATAACTCACAATTTCTTTTCCTGTTATCATTTTGTACAAAATCCCATTTTCAGATTTTGGTGACATGGAAGCTTACATTAAGCTTAATACATATAGGCCACGGTAAAAGGTTTGTGGTGTCACATAACATGATTAAGTGCCACATATATATATATATAGTGAGTTAAGAAACGTACCAAATGACACGTCAGTTGTACCAGGAATGTCTGTGACCATCCTGAAAGATAAGAGTATTAACGATGCTTAATTATTATAATTGATTAAGAAGAGAAACGTAAACAAACTGCTAGAAATAGATATTAATTGGTTTTTTTGGAAATACAAACCAATGGAGGTGTTCTTTTGAGCACGGATCACTAGGGCTTGGAGCATCCGGATCTGTCATAATCTTCAAAAAAATTGAAACAAAACAAAAATGAGATAAAATAAGACTACGAATATCTTATAGCTTTAGACAGAACATTAATATTGCTGATCATAATAAGTATATATTGGTTTAATAATATCTGTCATGATGAAACCTACCAGTGTATAAGCAGCCCTCATATCTTCTCCACCAATCTCAACATGAGGTTTTGATACAAGGAGAGAAGGCATGAGCTCATGACCATTAGCAACGTGCTTGTTGGAGTTGTAAATGACTCTCATTCTTACATTCGGGGTAAAACTGTCCACCACATCTCCCACTACTCTTCCAATACTTAGAGGTTCTATAACTCTTGACATTATTAAGACCCCAAAAAAATGGAGAAGAAAGAAACTAAAAGAGGGAAAGAAATTATAATATGATAATATGAGGCTCTACTGAATACTTGTTGTGGTACTAGTGGAGTTGGTTCAATGGGTGGTTTATGAGACTAGCTAATGAGGGATTTTATAGGCATAAGAAATTATAACAAGAGTTGTCAGGGCTTCACCAGGAAGCTCAAAGATTCCATAAAAGGCCGGTTGTCTATTTATGGAAAGGACATGTGTGGTAATCTTTCAAACGTGTAGTTCGTTTATAAAAATGTTGAGAGAAGCCACTAAAGACGTGAGTTAATTTGCTGAGTCTGTCCAATGAGATCCCCATTAAACAGAAGTTTAAAGATATATGTCATCTTTTTATGTGTACCGATCTCATCTAGAATCTAAGACAAGCGTCTTTGGCTTATTGGCTTGATGAGAATGAAGAATATATTTTTTTTTGTCATTTTATATAATATCTTTGCGCAAATTGGGAATTCGGCTTTTAAGGTGCTTCTCTCTAGGAACATGCTTTTCTAACATTAAAAAGGAAAAAAGATCATCTTATCTCAACTTGGGGAGGCATTTTTATTTTAATGGCATGAAACGACAAAGGAAAGGAGAGGTTGTAACTTTATTTGTGCCTGGCTTAAAATGGCATGGGAATGCATTATTTAGTACTAATTCATACACACGCAGAGAGATGAAAGGGGTTGTAATTTTTCTTGACAAACTAGGGTTTCTAAAGTTGAATGGGAATATATGGAATTAATAACAATATGAGAGTTAAACAATAGGTCATCCACCATTAGGCTGAAACTTTGAGCAAGCGTTGATAATGTTACTCTTTTTTTCTTATTCTTATTAGTTGTTACCAATAAATTAAAAAGCACTTGATTATGTGTATAACTCTTCCGTACAGTTGGACCATTCTTTTTGTTTGAATTGCCAAATGTTTAGTGTCTTTTGTTTCATTGATTCTTTTGTTCGGCGACATTTCCCACTTCAGTATTATTCCAAAACCCAAAGTAGTTGTCATTGGATATGATATGCTTTCCCTTTCATGCTGGCGAGATAGCGTTGAAGGTATATTTTGGCTGGTTAGTATTATAGGCTATATTATCTATACTAGCAAGATACCGCATTTATCTACATAAATGTAACAGTAATTGTATAACGTGCATCACTCTATTATACCGTGTTTTCATGACCCATGAGTCATATACATGATTAGAAATGAAATAGCCAAATGCATGTGTATAAACTCTACACTCAAGTTTTTCTTTCCCTTCGTGAAGATCAGATGTCCAATATTTTTGAACACATATTCCAATTGACTAAATTAGTTAACTAATTGCTTAAATTGGAAAGGTTAGACCTGAAAATTTAAAAATTATATGTTAAAAAATTAACAAGAATAAGTATGTGTATATATATATGGGCACCAATCCAGTAGGTTTTTTGTTTTTTTAGCTATGCATAGGTATCAATTGGGCAAATGAAAATTTTTTTTGCACATTTTTTTTTATATTAGAAAGTAAGAGAGAGAAATAGCATTAATGATACACGTCTTTTCATGCACATTATTATAGTCATTAGATCACCATTAGATGATGATCCAACGACTGAAAAAAAAATACCTACACATAGATAAAAAAAAAAAAACCTACTAGATTGGCAACCTATATATATATATAATATACCCCATCATAACTGTTGTATAAAGGGGGAAAAAATAGAGTCCACTAGTTGGATGCTTTCTAAAAGTTTCAAATAATTGAAAAATAAGATATCATTTAATATGACTTTCATGTTTGATTCTTGATTTTTTTTGAAAAAAAAGCGGTACCATAGTCATCTTTACTTTTGCATGGAGTCAAAATTAATATTGCATGCAAAAACACAGTTCCACGTTACGGTTTCCTAAAACGCAGTTATGAAGCCTCAAAACGAACAAGGAAAAACGTGTAAATTTTTTGAAGAGTACTCTCCAGCTGAAAAGATTATATTAAAATAATGACTAACAAAACATTTTGAGCAGTACCACTACTAGTTAAATTAAGAGTGTGACTTGAACAAAAACATAAGGTTCAGATTGAGCAGTAGAGAATCTATGGCAACCAACCGCAAACGAGTCTAGCTTCATTCTGAATCCCTTGTAAGCCAATAAGTTTCATGCTTTTAGCAGATCTTTAGGAAGAGGTGGGCCCCTTATCTCTGCCACCTACAAAAATATTTGAATAGCGATCTACAGGGAGTGGCTGCTGTTCCCAAACGCCAGGTTTTAGGGCCTTTATCCTTTATTCAGTGCAAAAAGTAATATACCAAAGGAATTTGAAGAGGGTACAGCCACTAGTCCGTTGGTCTAAAATGGCTCAACAGAATAAACCTCTAAGAATTCGACACGTTTGATGATGTTGATGGAATAATGTCTGCCAAAACTACATGTAAATCTAAATTAATTCTCTAGTTTATTTTCAACAGAAGCAAGCAGAAGCAAATTTGTGATTTTTGATATTCCTTTCTCTACTGGGCATTACTGACTTCCCCAATCATCAGCATAAATTAAGGCAAATCTACTTTCTTTGCTTTGAATTCGACACGTCTCTCCTACCTTTTTGAAGCTTAAATTACCAGCCAAAGGTTCCACGTGTTCTTCTCTTGATCGTTGAGCCATATAGCTTAGCTCAGCTATTCTACAAATTTACATATCTACTCCCCCTCCTTGAAGATAGTGATGAAACAGAGCTCACCCATGCCTCTAATTCCATTCTCAAGTTGTTGCTTTTTATCTGGTTTATTATTTCTTTTTTTATTTACTTATGCGTGTCATATGTTTTAAGTTTTTTTTCCCCCTTTTTCAGTCTTAATTAAGTAAATAATGAATATTGCCAACGACAGATTCAAGTGGATTATATTATTGGAACGAAACTCACACATGAGTTTCACTACGTCGCCTGTATTAGTGGAAATAATATGACTAAATAACGGATTCTACTAGTACGTAATAGATTTCAAATGTTTTACATCACTGGCACGAAACTAATTCTGTGTGTTCCTTTGAGAGGCCTATATCAATGAGTAGGCTCAAGGGTATCACATTGTTGGTGCGAAACTCACATGAGTTTCTTCTTGAGGCCTACATCAATGGAAAATTAATTGATTATTGAACAAATATATTTATCCGTAGCACGCAGTTTTCTTAATTCATGAATCGATTTTCGCCTTAAATTTTGGTAAATTCTTATGTCATAAATCTCCTCTGTCTTGGACAAAATTTTTCAGTGGTAACCTTTAATTTATACACTTGGTAAATTCATTTTTCTTAGAAGATTTTTCATTGGGATGAACAAGTTCTATAGTACAGAGGGTAAAGAAAAAGGTATTTTGCTGCAAGTATTTTGACTAGGAGCTAGTGTTTTGCGAGAAATTTTATAAATTCCAAGAAGGGTTCATACAGATCACTCCAAGAGAGAAATTGTAAGAAACTTCAGATCTTAATGATCGAATTAGAATTGTTAGGTATGGCACGAGTTTATCCCTGAACTGAAGTCTAGACCAAAGGCAAGTCTATGATATTAAACCATAATTTCATGAAACTACTAAAGGAACGCGTATATATGAAGTTTAAATATGACCATGATATTACTTTTTCCATCACGGGTTTCTATGTCAACATTACAAACTCTGATCTAGTGGATGCCTATAGTTATTTACTGCATTCTGTACGAGTGTAAAGCCGCAACGCTTTTCCATCTAGCGTTGTGAGAATAACAGAGCAATCCAGAAATAGAAGAAGAAATTGGAACAGATTTTCAAGGTATATGGGCACGTTTGGTGTGCGCAAGGAATAGGATATCATGTATAGGATTATTGTTTGCAATGGAAATAGACTGATCGATTGAATTGAATTCTGCTTAATACTATTTTGTGGTTTGTATTACTTGCCTCATGTTTGAAAGGGAAAGGGATTTTTGTCCCCAATCAAAATCTATAGTATTCTTCTATGAATTAGTTATCCAACCAAGCATTAAATTTTGGACATTTATATCCTTATCATGTCCATATCCTTATCCCATTTCTAGTCCCACTCACTAAACATTCCCGGGGAAATTAGACATTGTAGGTATTTTTCAAAAAAAAAAAAATTGAAAAATATGGTGTTTTATAGTTTTTTTTATGTGCGGTACAGTTTTTTTAGAAAAATATTATTTTTAAAAAAATATTTAGAAAAATATCATTTTTAAAATAGTAACTAGTAACCGGTAACCAGTTTTCAGAAACTGGTAACTAGTAACCAAAAGTATTTATAACTAGTATATAACTAGAAACCAATTTTCAAAAATGATAACCAGTAACTATTTTAAAAATTATATTTTTCAAAAAAAAAATTTTTAAGTGATTTTTTCTAATAAAAATGGTATGAAAATTTGAAAAAAGCCTGCCTTCTGTATTTTTGTAATTTTTTTGAGTTTTTACGAGTAAAAGTGTTAGAATCTCAACATTCCCATGGGGCGCTATAGCGACGTACATAATACTGGGCCTCCCATGCAAATACCAATTGGGCTGGATCACATATGTTTTAGACACTTATACCTATTTTTCAAAAAATATTACCAAATTTATGACCTTTTAAAAATAATAAAAATCCGTGCGATCTTTTTATGGCATTTTTCTAAATACTTTGGAAGTTAAAAAATACGGTGGCATTTTAGTAAATAAGTCATCTTTTTATTTTACAGGAAACTACAAAGGTTTCTTGGAAACCAATTTGATTTAATTTAGTTTCCTATTAGCAGAATATTTTGTAAGTAAGTAGATCATTTGTAGTTTCCTGAAAATTAGTTTGGTTTTCTTTAGCCGAAAGTCCTATACGTAAGTAAATCACAGGAAAGCACAAAGATTTTCCGGAAACCAGTTTAGTTTCCTTTAGCCGAATGTCTTATACATAAGTAAATCACATGAAACCACGAGCATTTCCGGGAAACCATTGTAGTTTCTTTTTTATAGAATATCCTATAGCTAAATAAATCACAGGAAACCACAAAAGTTTCTTGGAAACCAGTTTAGTTTCTTTTTAGTAGAATGCCATGTACGTAAGTAAATTACAGAAAATCATAAAAATTTTCAGGAAACTAGTTTGGTTTCATTTTAGCAAAACTCTTTGTATGTAAGTAAATCACAAGAAATCATAAAGGCTTTCAAAAAATCAACTTAGTTTCTTTGTAGTAGAATGTCATGTAACTAAGTAAATCACAAGAAATCACAAAGGTAACTAGTTTCCACGTAGCAGAACATCCTGTAGCTAAGTAAATTACAAGAAACTAGAATAGTTTCCTAGAAACCAGTTTGATTTCCTTTTCGCAGAATGTCCTATAGCTAAGCAAATCAGAAAAAACTACAAAGATTTCTTGGAAACCAAACTAATTTCCTTGTAGCAAAATAATTTGATTTCTCTAGTAATTAGATTGGTTTCTAATGCGGTTAGAAACCAATTTGGTGTAGTTTATGGTTCCTCAAACTGTAAGAGAATTTTTTTTAAAGGGAAAAAAAAATTAAGAAAAAAATAACGATGAAGTGTATAGACTAATAAAAAAGAGACTATTTTTTTTAAGGAAAAAAAGAATTAGGGAAAGAAAAAACTAATCTAATAGGAATAAAAAAAAAGTAGAATTAAAAAGAAGAGAATTTCTTTTAAGAAGAAAAAAAGAATTAGGAAAAAAAAAACTAATGAAGTGTATAGAGTAATAAAAGAGAGAATTTTTTTAAGGAAAAAAAAAGAACTAGAGAAAAAAAAAACTAATCTAATAGGATTAAAAAAAATCAAAAAGAGAATTTTTTTTAAGGAAAAAAAGATTTTCGAGAAAAAAAAAAAAAGACAAAGTGCATGGACTGTAATTTGATCCCCGGATGGAGAGGTGGAAAGTAGACTAAATAACCAACATTGCCAACATGAGTTTTCATCTATTAAAGTACCAGCTTTTGATATAAACAGTTTTTTTTTTTTTTTAAATATGGTTTTATTACAACAATGCTACTGCATGTGTGCTTGTACTATATAACTTAAAAAAAGGATATTTTGTCTGAAAGGTCATACAAAAATAAATGTACTAAGCTAAGTCATATTTTTGGAATTGTTTTTCTAAAAGTCGTACTACATGTCATAATCCCTAAATACTTTTATTTTGGTTTTTAAGCCCAACAGCAGGGCCCAGAAGTAATGTTTGTCACAAAACTCTCCAAGTCTCAGTGGGCTAAGGGCTGAAATCACTGCTGATGCAATGTCCAACTAGGTACAATAGGCAAGTTTAAATCATATGATGATAAAGAACTATGTAAATTACGTATATATATACTGTAGTCCTGTTAGTGATATCGTCATAATCTCTTTGACTAGGGAAGTTATTATCGAAGATTAGCTCATTACAATTTGAGTCTATATTTAGTTAAAATCATAAATAAAAACTATGATTACTCTTTGTTGTCAAACTTCTTGTACTTTGTTGATACTATATTCCATAGTAATAGTTGTTTTTAAGCAGTGTCGTGATAGAGTTTGATGTATAACAGAGGTTTAGTTGTGATAGATCTAACATGGTTTGCTTAGTCATTGTTCCGAGTTCGAGGGGAACATTTAAATAAATTAAAAAAAAGGGTAAAATGGTGACCTTGTAACAACGTTTATCTAGAGCCAGATCACAGCCTCAGGCTTGGTTCTCCTCTCTCTAGTATCAGACCACTTAGTGAGAAATATAGAGCATGGATTGAGGGGAAATCCTAAGCCTCATGTGGATCCAGCAAACAACAGTGTGATTGAGTGGTGAGGGTGATTTGACTGTTTTTTGATTTGAGATTATGAGCTGAATGTTACTTTGCAGATGGCTTAGATGAGGGTTAGAACCACTTGTCTTGCAACTGCCATCACTGCCCTTTTTACAACATCATTTACTTAATGCCCAAGTACAAGTTTGGTCAGATTTAGGCAAGCTTGGGCAGATATTTCTTGATCCCAAAGCTTAGTTTTAGACTTTGTTACAGTCACTTGGCTGTCCTCTGTGTCACAGTCATTTTTTTTTCCTATTTATTGTACGACCAAAACAAATTTTCACTCACTAACATTTGTGAATCTCACATGGATCTGCAAGGTTGGTCAACCCTAATAAAACTGCACCAGTCCATAATTCTTATATTTCTCATTTGAAATTCCAATTTCACCTTCTGAGTTGAAATTGCTTATCAACAGTCATATTGACATATTTTACCATACATAAATGGTCTTTTAAGTTCATACTCAACATGATACTTGAATTTGATTTCAAACTGTTTCAAGAGTTCACTTTCATGACAACCCCAATGAGTATAAGTAGAACTTGGAATTGTGGTGCAAGCAAGGGAAAGGTAATGGTTTATTGTTTGGGCACTACTCGGCTTGTTTCCTTCTACCATGAGAATTGACCAAATTCCCATAAAAGGAAAATTTTGATTGAATATAATAGGTGAAACAGGTAGTGTTCATACGTTAAAAATTTAAATCACCCGAGGCTCACTTATCCAGAACTATTAAAACCCATCACCAAACAAAAGCAGAGGAATCTCTACCTCTCTTTCTCTGATCTACCACTCTTATACATCACTTATACCAAGTTTGACCAATTGAATACTGGTAGCTAAATAAAGATAACCCAATTTCAGTGCGAGTGGGTTTGATTCACTATTAGCTTTTAGGCTTTAAGCATAGGTCAGATATGTCATTTCACAATCTTTATCAGTCTTCCATATTTGGAATATTTATCATAGTTTCTAACACCATTAGTAAATGCATAAAAGACTTTCCACCTATTTTCTTCTTCCTTTTTCTTTTTTAATGAATTACGACTTCTTATATTAATTAAAAAAAGAAAATTAATTACTAGCAAATATTACACGTTATCATTATTTAAATTATTTATAACTTATGATGATTTGATGGTAGTTATTTTGACGCCTATTTGCCCTATCAATAGGGCAAAGGATAAGATATAATCCATCCGGCTCATTAATTTCGAGGTTGAAGTGAAGTGCACGTAACATAAAGCCTATGTTATTTAATTTAAGGATAATATCATTTTTAGGGGATGGCTACGGTAGGGGCATCCCTACGTATGGTCATGCCTTAATTATCGTTGGATGAGAATCTGTGGGGAATAATGGGAATCTGTGGAGAATCTATTTATATACAGATTCTCATCCAACGGTGAATAGACAGGACCCTACGTAGGGGCGCCCCTACTGTAGACGCGCCCCCTCATTTTTATATCTTGTGTTTTGATACTTTGTTTAAATTATATTTTATATTTTGGTTATTATCAATATTGATCTTTAGATTTGAAATATGTTTCAAATTTATACCTTGACACCAATTTAGAACAGTTACTTTACCAATATACCATTTAAAAAATTAAAAATAAACTACATAAAAATTTATCCGAGAATAAGTTTATTGAATTGTCTTGATAAATTAACTGCTCTAAATTGATGTCAGAGTATAAATTTATAACAAATTTTAAATTTAAGACTCAATATTGATAATAACTAAAACATAAAATACAAACTAAATAAAATGTCAAAATACAAAGTCCTTTAATTTATTTCAACAAGATAGACAAAGAAAAATAAAAAATCATAGCTCAGCTGCAATGGTTTTGGACCCAATCAATCTCTTTGTCAATCTTCACCTTTTTTTCTTTTTTAATTATCGGGTGCATTCGAGTTTTGTGATGTTGGGCACCTCACCCTATGAAAGTTTTTTGATTTTTTTTGCTCTGAATGAAGTTTGATTATTGGTTTATATTTATGCCTTGGTTATGGGCTAATGCCTTAGTGTTAAGTTCTCTACTAACTTGAACATTCAGAATTCACATTGTAAAATTGTAAAAAAAATAAATAAATAAATAAATGAAGGATTTCAATTTTTTATTAGTAATAAAAGTACATATAACGAGTTATTATAAAAATTTAATAAAAGTTTGATAAACCCTATACAGAAACATATTGTCAAAATAATTAATTTCTTCCATAAAAAAAGTATCAAAAAGCTATTTTAGGCCCAAAAAAAAGGTAACAAAAAGCATTAGTATCAGCATTCCACGTGTTATTGTTGTTTGGATAATTTATATTTGGGATAGTATCATTTTTATACTTTGTATTTTGACATTTTTTTCAATTTATATTTTATTTTTTGGTTACTATCAATATTAATCCTTAGATTTAAAAGCTGTTACAAATTTATACCATATAGCAATTTAGAGCAGTTAATTTACCACGATGATTTAATAAACTTTTTTTCGGATAAGTTTTTATACAGTTTATTTTTAATTTTTTGAACGATATCTTGGTAAATTAACTGTTCTAAATTATTGTCACGGTATGAATTTGTAACAGATTTTAAATCTAAGGATCAATATTGATAATACTCAAAATATAAGATATAATTTGAACAAAATATCAAAATATAAAATATAAAAATGATAATATTCTTTTGTATTTTGAATAGTTGCAGAACCGGGGACCACCTAGAGGCTACAAGCAAAGAGTTCATTTATGAACCACACTCACATCACATGGCCTCATTGCCAAATGCCATATCTTAATCACTATTTTCACAGGAAAGTCGTTCAAAAATGCACTAGGGAAAATAGACAAGGTACACCAGCCGTTTTTATTATGTATATGCTTTTTCTTTTTCTTTTTTTTTTTCTAGTAGTTGGCCTTAATTTTTCATGGGCGCGTCTACAATAGGAGCGCCCCTACGTAGGGCCCTGTCTATTCACCGTTGGATGGGAATCTGTATATAAATAGATTCTCCACAGATTCCCGTTATTTCCCACAGATTCTCATCCAACGATAATTAAGGCATGACCCTA
>JXTC01000312.1:230177-240328 GCA_002914845.1 Trema orientale | reverse complement strand
AATGAAAAAAAAATACTTTCTTACACTATAAATACCTTACACTCTCCACTCTTTTTTCACACTTAACAACTTTCAAATACTCTCTTATTCTCTCATTCTTTCTCTCTAAATCTCTAATTACATTCTCAATTTTATCTTTTTCTCTCTTATCTAAATCTAATTACTATTTACTAATTATTAGTAATTATATTTTATAATCTCCAAAGTCCAAAACTCTCCACAACTCATAAAGCTTAATTGAAGGTACGATTTAATTTATTTATCATACTTATCTTTTTAATTTATTTAATTTGTAGTATATTTAGTTGTTTACTATTATTACTAGTATAATAGTTAGTAGTTTTTGTAGTTACTAGTTAGTTAAGTAGTTAGTAACTTAATAGTTCTAGTTAGTAGTTTGTAGTTACTAGTTAAGTAGTTAGTAAAAAATTTATTAGAATATTATATTTTAAATTTCAATTATTTTTTAATTTTTAGTAGTTTAGTTTACAATTAAGTTTGTAGTAGAAATTTATTAATTTGTAATTTATAGTTGTTTACAATAAAGTTAGTAGAAACTAGAAACTAGAAAGTTTATTACAAATTTACAATATTAGATTTTTAATTTCAATTAATTTGTAGTAGTTTATAATTAAATTAGTAGAAAATTTATTAGAATATTATATTTTAAATTTCAATTAATTTTTAATTTTTATTAGTTTAGTTTACAATTAAGTTTGTAGTAGAAATTTATTAAATATGATTTCAATTAATTTGTAATTTATAGTTGTTTATAATAAAATTAGTAGAAACTAGAAACTTTATTACAAATTTACAATTAATTTTTTATTTTTAATTGTTTATAATTAAGTTTTACCGAATATCCATATTTGTAATTTCGATTTATTTATAGTTGTCTATAATTTAAATATCCATATTTTTAATATAGGATATGGATATGTCAAAAAATATCCCTATTGATTTGGAAATGGATGAGGAGGACCAAATTCGCATAGTTGAAGAGGGTGATCAAGTCTCCGAAATGCGAACTAATCCAAATGCTAGTGGAAGTTGTTCACAATTTCAAGATAGTTGTTCACCGAGTGCAAGCACGACCTCCAAACGTGCAAGAACAACTTCCGATGTATGGGACCATTTCGATCCGGAATTCAAAGACGAGGCTGGTGGTAAGAAGACAAAAATGGCAAGATGTAAATACTGTAAGAAATTATTAACCGTTAAACCATCTAGCGGGACTGCTCATTTGAAAAGACATAGTGATACATGTGTCAACAAACACAAAAAAAACAATGAGCCCATTCAATCAACACTTCAACTCAACAAGGATGGTTCGGTAAGTTCTTGGAACTATGATCCTATAGTAGCTAGGGAGTCTCTAGCACGTTTAATTGCTATAAAAGATTTACCATTAGGTTTTGGTGATTGTAATAGCTATGAAGATCATATTAGAACATCTTATTATCCAAACTATAAAAGAGTTTCTAGAAATACTACTAGGAATGATTTGATTAAAGTTTATGAAAATATGCGTAAAGATTTAATAACTGAATTAACTTCATTAAATTTTTTTATTGCCTTGACATCTGATATTTGGGGTGCTAATTCTAAACAAGATTATTTAAATGTAGTTGCACATTATTTAGATTCAAGATGGATAATGCAAAAAAGAATAATTGGTTTTCGAGTTGTTGATAATAAACATACTGCTGAAATTATTAGAGATAGAATTTTAAATGTTATTGAAGAATATGGCATAGCGAATCGCATTATCTCTATCACTTTAGATAATGCTAGCGCAAACACAAAGGCCATAAAATTACTTAGCAATTTGGTAAGTTCATACACTGGAGGATTCTTACTGCATCAACATTGTGCATGTCACATCATCAACCTTATCGTCAAATCAGGTATGGATGTTATAAGTGTATATATTGAAAATATTTGATCTGCTATTGCTTATATTCATGCTTCTAATCCACGCATTGCTGAATTTAAAAGATATTGCGTAGCTCAAAGCTTAAAACCAAGAAAATTCCAAGTTGACATGCCTGTAAGGTGGAATTCTACTTATTTAATGTTGAAAAATGCATTACCATATAAAATTCCAATTACTATATTTTACAATTCAAAAATAGGTTCATTAGTATTAAAAGATGAAGATTGGTTTATTTGTGAAAAATTTGTACAATTTTTAGACATTTTTTATGAAGCTACTGTTGCATTATCTGGTATTTATTATCCTACTTCTCCAATTGTTTTACGTCATATCTATTTTATTGCTGAAATGTTTTGTAAGACAAGATGTGACCCTATATTTGAACCAATTATAACACGTATGCAAGATGTATTTTTGAAATATTGGTTTCCAATTCCTTTATTATATTCATTTGCTTTTATTTTAGATCCTAGAAGTAAATTAAATGGTCTTTCTAATTTAATTAGCTATATTTCTACATGTTTTGAGGAGATAGATTATACTTCTGAATATACAAATGCTCGTGACAAATTTTTTGAAGTGTATAGTGTATATGAAGTTAAGTTTGGCAGTAATCAACAACAACAACACACTCCTCCATAAGAAACTGAAGAACAATCAAAAAATAAGTCTTTTTGGAACATGATAGGTTCTCGTTCTCAAGGGCGTGGTCGTGGCTCATCATCAACATCATCAAGTTCAAGTCAACCACTACCATCAATAAATCAACAGCAATCCTCTGATCTTACTCAATATATTGAGGTAGACTCTAACATCGACCCCGATGATGAGAACTTCAAAGTTTTGGACTGGTGGCATAAGCATCAATCAAAATTTCCGGTGCTTTCACAATTAGCCCGTGACGTTTTAACAATTCCGGTATCCACGATTTCTTCAGAGTCTGCTTTTAGCACGACTAAGATGATAGTAGATGAGCGGAGGACTTCGCTGGCTCCTGAAATGGTAGAGGTGTTAGCATGTATTAAAGATTGGGAAAAAGCGGCAAAGCGAAATCAAGACACTATTCGTATTTGTAATGAAGAATTAGCCGAAAATTTCAATAACTTGTACATGAATGACGATGATGAGTCATAAACTTATAATTAATGATATACTAGTTTTTTCAAGTAATAATTTGAATTGTAATAAATGATCATCAATAAAATCAAATTTCAATATTTCAAATTTATTTGTTTTATTATTTTTCTTAATATCCTATTTAATTATTATTAATTTTTTAACAATAGAAAACATATGTAGTTTATGTTATCAATTTTTTTTTAATGAAAATTCAATTAAAAAGTTTGAACTTAATATGTTTAAAAAAGTTGTTAAAAAAAACAAATAATAGGAAAAAAAAGGCCCGAGGACAGGCCGGCCCGGCCCGGCCAGTTATTGGCCCGTAATAAAGCCAAGCGGGCCAACGGGCCCGGCCCGGCCCGTCCAAAAAAGCGGACCGGGCCGACCCACTTTATCCCAAAAGCCCGGGATGGGCGGGCCGGGCCCCGCCCCGCCCATTTTGCCACCACTAGTCATATGTGATATGTCAATCTTTATTTGTTTATTTATTTCTTTTTTTTTTTTATGGAAATGTGATATGTCAACCTTAATCTTATGTTACTTCTCCCCCAGTCCAAGTGAGACAATTTAAGACACATATTTGCTCGTTTTTGACCTCAAATGTTTTGAGACTAAATTTAATTTAAAACAGTGGTAATAAAAATCGAGAGAGAGAAAGATACTAAATCGGGAGAATAAGTAGAAAAAATCAAGTCTGACAAAGAGTGCACTCTTGTGGAGAAAATTCCCATTCTTGGCTTGTACCCTCTGAAGGAACAGCTCAGCCTTGGGCTGGCCAGTCCTCTTTAGCTTTACAAGTTTCACTTGATTTAATTAGACTTGCTTGCTATTTTTTTTCCTGTTTTCTAGTCACGTCCAATCAGAATCTCTTATGGCCGAAGTCAAAGATAGTAATATTATCATAAACGACGAAAATGACCTTGCACCAACCTCAAAACCTCTCTAGTTTACGCGTGCATTTAATCAAAGTTGGTGACGATAAAAGCGGGTGCAATTTGGGGCATTTCAGGGCACCACATGAAATTTCGACTCCAGTTTGAAGGGTTATCACTTTAGGCGGGTTGGCCCGAAAAAAAAAAAAAAACACAATAAAAATCAAAATTAAGTTACCTTAGGACATGTGGATTAGTTTAGGGTGAATATATTGGTATATGTACATATAGATTTGCACCATTTTATCCCATTACTAAGGGCATAAATATAACAAAAAACATATTTAATTTATAAGTTAGTGTGTTATTCTACGGAGGAAGAGGTATTTTATAAACTAGAAAAGGAGCAAGCCAAATTGCATTTTTTTTCTTCTTCTTTATAATTAAAATACGTACTTAAGTTATTCAAATCAAAATTAGGAACACGAGTAATGCAAATTACATTCTTTATTCCGGGGAAAAAAATTGTTTATTTTGTGGACCGCCAAGTGCCAAGGCAGATTTGTTTTATTAACGTAGGATATATCATATATGTATCATTAATGATCATGTATTTAAAGATTAACAGTGTACAGAAAAGAGGTTGGACAGGTCACCACCACCTTCGGCCTTTGAACACCACTGTTAATTGCACTCGAAGTCGAAGACCTTTGTTTTGTTTCTTCGAGGGCTTTCTCGTCAAATTTCGTACGGTCCCATGGGCCCGAATCTGGATTTTGGTCAGTTCCTCACCCGATTTATACGTTCCTACAGATTCTGAGGGCCCAATAGCAATATTGATAATTATGCCATCACATTCTCAGCAGCGTTTGCTGATGATACCCTGCGCATAAAGGACAAAAATAAAAAATAAAAAATAAAGAAAAAAAACTTGCTTTAACATGTTTATTTAAGATCGACGTATTGTTTTGTTACAAGTAATTTCGGTCCACATCTGAAAGTTACGCTTTAAACAAGATTTTTTTAAAAAAAAAAAAAAAGGTATCGAGGAAGAGAAGCGGAGGCTAGCCGAGAAATAGAAAGAAAGAGAGAGACTATCCGACTACCTTACAATTTTAAGCCATTATTAAACTACCAAATTCGTATATATATATTTATATACTTACATCTTAAGTATCCATTTATATTTTCAGATATATTAACATATAAAGCGTATGCATACAAGAGTAGTGATTAGGTTACTAAAAACGTTCACCCTAATGTAGTATGTATTTCAACTACTCTTTATTTTAAAATAAGAACATAGTATGCATTTTAATTATTCTTTATTTTAAAATAAGAGCATATTATTTAAAATTATATGATTAAAAATAATATCGCATTACTAATTTAAGTTTTTGGTATAAAATTTTAATGTATCAATGTTTACCCATGTATACACATACACATACACACACATATACATACAGACATTTTTTCTTTATTTATTATGAAGAGATTGATTTCCAAAGTTCTAAACATTTTCTGAGATTTCATTATTTACGCTGCAAATTATTTTCATCACTGCAACACCTTTTTTTTAAAAAAAAAATCCTTTTAGCAGGTTGCAGTGAAAATTGAAACATAATTCACTTCAAGTACAATAATGTTGGGTCTACTAATATGATTATGATGAACTGATACTTTCTGACGAAAAAAATAATTTTATTTTGGTTTCTTTTGTACCATTTAAGTATGCTATCACTATCAGTGGTTCAATTGAACTTATTCTCCACATTCCCAAAATGTCCATTATTTTTGTCGCAATTTCAATTATTTGCTCTTTTCAAACCTTCTGCATAATAAGCGTGAATCGCCAGGGACTACAAGGACCTTCGTACGTTTCTGGTCAAATAACACTTTACTCCTCGAATTTTTTCTTTTTTGTTACTTAACCCCAAACAATTAAACTGACATTATACTTTGTGAACTAGAAGTTTCAAAAGACTTGTAGTATTATTGGCTAAGATATTTAGGCCATCATATTGCAGCATAGGAGCTGGTAAATTATTGTTAATTGTACCTTCTAGCTAGCTAGAAATCTATAAAAGAAGACACCTCGAGCCTTGGCATAACCACATGGTAGGAAACATAAAAGGGGAAAAGATGCCTTAAATTCAAAGCCAACGCGTCCAAAATTTTGCAGTATAATTCTTTTTAATGGTGTGGCAAGAATTATAATTAAATAAACAAGAAAAAGAGTACGCATACCAATATGAAAAGCAATTGTCATCATACAACTATGAAGAGGCATAAGAATCTTCCTTCTTTTATTTGCTTTGAGAATCTTCCCTTTCATGTAAGTTGTAACTAATCATAACATCCATCCATAGTGCAAAACCCACCAATAATAAAGACCTTAAAAATCTCCTGAGAAAAAAAACATATAGAGAGGTGGAGGCACAATTAAAGGAGAAAAATGCCTCTATTTTTAAGAATAAGTGAGAATTTTGGAAATAAAAAGAAGCAAAAAAGATAGTGAGACAAGAGCCTGATTTCCTGAACTAGGCAAGTAGGATGCTTTTTACTTTTTAGGTGGTACGAAAGTATACAGGTTAGGGCTGAAAAAAGAAAAAAGAAGGACTTGTGGAGATTTGGGTATTACAAGAAATATTTGGTCCAAAAGATAAATAAAAGAGAGTATCCTGAGATTTTAAAGGGGTTTCTCTGCAAATAAAAAACTGAAATACCGTTGTGAGAAAGAGAAAGTCACGTGAGCTGCGTGCACTTTTCTCTGTGCTTCTCACTCTCCATAGCTATGGCGTTTAATCTCCCTCCTCCCCCCCCCCCCCCCCTCTCTCTCTCTCTCTCTCTCTCTCTCTCTCCTGAGTCTCCCATTTTCTCGGTCCTCTGTACTGTGAAATGGGTGCAGAACCCGAGCTTTTCTTTATACATTTCTGCTTTCTTGAGCTTTAAAGCTTAAACCCTTTACTCTCATCGTTCCTTTTTTCTTCCCACCTCTCTCATGGCGTTTAAGCTTTCCTTTCTGCTTGTCATTGTGTCTCAGCTTTTCTTTCTGTGCTCAAACGCCATTGTTGACAAGAACCAAGCTTACCCAGAAAGAGAAGCTCTTCTCTCCTTCAAAGCCTCGCTCGATAACCCTCATACTCTCTCTTCATGGAACGTATCAACCCCACACTGCAACTGGGTCGGTGTCTCTTGCCAACAGGGCCGAGTCAACTCGCTCGCTCTCCCAACTCGGTCCCTGAAAGGCCCACTCTCTCCCTCCATTTCCTCTCTCGCCGGCCTCACCGTGCTCGATCTCTCCTCCAACCTTTTCCATGGCGAAATCCCACCTCAGATATTTAGCCTGAAACGCTTGAGGCTGCTGGCCCTCGGTGACAACCGGTTAGATGGCGAGATTCCGAGTCAGTTAGGTGAGTTGACTCGGTTGAACTTCCTCGACCTCGGGCCCAACTCGTTCGGCGGGAAAATTCCTCCTGAACTCGGGAGACTGACTCAGCTCGAGACACTTGATCTCTCCGGAAACGCTCTGACTGGAAACGTCCCTGCCCAGATTGGGAACTTGAGAAAGCTCCTGGAATTGGACCTCAGCTCTAATCTTCTATCAGGTTCTCCTCCTCTGGCTCTCTTTACAAATCTCCAAGCTTTATCTTTCTTGGACGTGTCAAACAACTCGTTTTCTGGTACAATCCCACCTGAGATTGGCAACTTGAAGAACCTCACTGACCTCTTCATTGGAATGAACCATTTCTCTGGCCAGCTGCCCAGTCAAATTGGTCACCTTCCCCGGCTCGAGAACTTAAATTCGCATTCTTGTTTCATAACGGGGCCACTGCCCCAGGAGTTATCTATGTTGCAATCATTACGTAACCTTGATCTTTCCAACAACCCGCTGAAGTGTTCGATCCCAAAATCTTTTGGGAAGCTGCAAAACTTGAGTTTTCTGATTTTGGAATCTTCTGAGCTAAACGGGTCTGTTCCTCCTGAGCTTGGAAAGTGTAGGAACTTGAAGACTCTGTTGCTTTCCAACAATGCACTATCTGGGTCGTTGCCTGAGGAGCTGTCTGAGCTGCCCATGTTTACGTTCTCTGCTGAAAAGAACCAGCTTTCTGGGCCATTGGCTTCTTGGCTCGGAAAATGGAATAAGGTGAATACGCTTTTGCTGGGGAACAACCAGTTTTCTGGCGAAATTCCACCTGAGATTGGGAATTGTTCTGTGATTAGCGGCCTTAGTTTGAGCAACAACTTGTTGACTGGTCGAATACCCGAGGAGCTCTGTAATGCGTCGTCGCTTATGCAGGTTGATCTCTTGGGCAATTTTCTGAATGGTACAATTGAGAGCACTTTTGTGAAATGCACTAATCTCACCCAGTTGAACTTAATGGAGAACCAAATTGTTGGTCCAATACCTGAATACTTGTCGGAGCTTCCACTGGTGATTCTTAATCTCGATTATAACAATTTCACGGGCACAATTCCTACTAGTATTTGGAACTCGCGGACTTTAATGGAGTTCTCAGCTACAAATAATCAGTTGGGGGATTCTCTCTCGGAGGAGATTGGCAATGCAGCTGCACTAGTGAGGCTTGCTCTCAGTAACAATAAGTTGGTTGGCACTATACCAAAAGAGGTTGGAAATCTTACAACTCTTTCTGTTCTCGACTTGAATTCAAATATTCTTGAAGGCGCAATCCCAACCGAGCTTGGCATGTGCACCGCACTTACCACATTGGACCTTGGAAACAACCGTCTCAGTGGGCCTATACCGGAGAATCTTGCAGACTTGGCTCAGCTTCAATGCCTGGTTCTTTCTCATAACAATCTATCGGGATCGATTCCTTCAAAGTCACCTTTGTATTTTCGACAGGTTGATATCCCATTCCTGAGCTTTCTCCAACATCGTGGACTTTTTGATCTGTCTTACAATAGGTTGTCTGGCTCAATTCCTGATGAGTTAGGAAACTGTGTGATCGTGGTGGATCTTTTGATAAGCAATAACATGCTTACTGGGGAAATTCCAAGGTCACTCTCTCGCCTCACAAATCTTATGACATTGGATTTATCTGGGAATTTGCTTACTGGTTCCATTCCTCCAGAGTTAGTTGATTTGCGTAAGCTTCAAGGGTTGTATCTAGGACACAATGAGCTCTCTGGCACCATCCCTGGAATGTTGGGTGGTTTGAGCAGCTTGGTAAAGCTGAACTTGACTAGTAATAAGTTGTCTGGTTCAGTGCCAGAAAGTTTCGGGAACATGAAAGGGCTAACTCATTTAGATTTGAGTTCTAATGAGCTCACTGGGGAGCTTCCTTCGTCTCTGTCTCGCATGCTAAACCTTGTAGGGCTTTATGTTCAGCAGAACATGTTTTCTGGACTGGTTGATCAGCTCTTCTCAAATTCCATAGTATGGAGGATTGAGACTATGAATTTCAGCAATAATTTGTTTGATGGGGAATTGCCACAATCTTTAGGCGGTCTGTCATACTTAACGTACTTGGATCTTCACGCAAACATGTTTGGGGGAGACATTCCTGCTGAACTCGGGAATCTGATGCAACTCCAGTATTTTGATGTTTCAAGGAATAGGCTCTCTGGACAGATTCCTGAGAAAGTATGTGGGCTGGTCAACCTGTTTTTTCTAAATTTGGCAGATAATATGTTGGAAGGGCCGATTCCCACGAGTGGAATTTGCCAGAAGCTGTCAAAGGATTCACTTGCTAGGAACAAAAATCTGTGTGGGAGAATTATGGGATTTGATTGCCAGATAAAAAGTTCTGGTAACTCTGCATCGTTAAATTTCAGGGCCCTAGCTGGGATTGTACTGGGAATAATTGTGATCGTCCTTTCGATGGCTTTTGCTCTTGCCGGATGTGTTAGGAGAAGCAAAAGGCAGACTGATACTGAAGAAGCCGAGGAAAGCAAGCTGAACAGTTTCCTAGACCATAATCTTTACTTCCTTGGCAGCAGCAGATCAAAGGAACCTTTGAGCATCAACCTGGCCGTGTTTGAGCAGCGCCTCTTGAAGTTGACCTTAGTCGATATTCTTGAAGCAACCAACAACTTCTGCAAGACAAACATCATTGGAGATGGAGGTTTTGGAACAGTGTATAAAGCTACTCTGCCTGATGGGAAAATAGTTGCAGTGAAGAAGCTAAGTGAAGCCAAAACGCAAGGTGAGCGAGAATTCATTGCTGAAATGGAAACTCTGGGAAAGGTAAAGCACC
>JXTC01000312.1:192929-230168 GCA_002914845.1 Trema orientale | reverse complement strand
TTGGGGAGGAGAAGCTCCTTGTTTATGAGTACATGGTGAATGGGAGCCTAGACCTCTGGCTGAGAAATCGTACTGGGGCTCTTGAAGTCCTAAACTGGGATAAACGCTTCAAAATTGCAAGTGGCGCTGCATGCGGGCTTGATTTTCTCCACCATGATTTAGTTCCCCACATCATTCACAGGGACATAAAAGCTAGCAACATCTTACTCAATGAAGACTTTGAGCCAAAGGTTGCAGATTTCGGGCTGGCAAGATTGATAAGTGCTTGTGAGACTCATGTTACAACTGAAGTTGCAGGGACATTTGGTTACATTCCACCTGAGTATGGACAGAGTGGGAAGTCCACTACAAGGGGTGATGTCTATAGTTTTGGTGTGATCTTGCTCGAACTGGTGACTGGGAAAGAGCCAACTGGACCTGACTTCAAAGAGATAGAGGGTGGAAATCTGGTGGGCTGGGTGTTGCAGAAGTTCCAGAAGGGACAAGCTGCTGATGTTCTGGACCCGGTCATTCTCAATGCAGACTCTGAGAAGATGATGCTTCAAGTGCTTCGGATTGCTCGTGAATGTCTCTCTGAGGATCCCGCCAAAAGGCCTACCATGCGTCAAGTGTGGAAGTTCCTTAAAGGGATCAAAGATGATCAGTAAACGCAGATCAGTTGCTCAATGTGCTGCTACTCATAGGTCTTCTACTACTACTACAATAATACTGTAAAGTATAGTTTAGGAAGATGATATTACTGTAAGCTAGCTGCAAGACTCCTTGTTATCTAATCTAATCAAAATCAAGAGTTTACTCTTCTTGACCATAAATTTGATCCGAGGAATCTTTTCTATTCTGTTATTCATTCTTGCTTCTCTGCCTCTACATACAAAGTCATGCATCTTTAATTAAATTATGAGAATACATACGCTATGCATACATGAGCAGCAAACATGTATACAGACTAAAGATGTGTATATTGTCTATATGTTGGGGTTGTCATTATAACCCCTCCGAAGCAGCTCAACTGTTTTCGACCAGGGAATTGGACTTGGACACGTCATTACTAATACGTGAAACTCGAGCCAGTTTGAACAGGTGAGTTTTGTTGTTTCAGTGATTCTAGACAAGTTTATACTTCGTGGTGTAACTGTTGAATTCTCAGTAATGTTGCATTTTTTTTATTTGCATAATGTATTAATATATGAATAGCAGAAAGCACAAATCATATAATATTATAGTAAATTCACCCTGGGTATTAATTCTGAAAATCCTTAGTTAAAAGATGAGTTTTCTTGCAGTGCTTGCTTATATGACAGGGAGTGAAACCTTCTATATGACTTTGGTGTATAGAGACTTGAGTTTGGTGGGGTCAACCAAGTTGGAACTTGGGTGTCATACTACTCAGTTAATCAGCCCACTCAAACAAAAGCATTACTAATAGAATTTTAGTTCTATAACTATTAGTTCCCCAGGTTTCACATATATCACTTAAGAGTTAGGAGGGTAAGCTTATGGTACTAATTTGATTCTTTGGTCTTTTGCCATCATTGGAATTGCTTCCAGTACTTTTAACAGACTTCTAGCTCTAAAACGTGACGTAGGAGGCTATCTATGGTCGTTTGGATATGCTGACGGTTGTTTGGTTGTCTTAAGCTAGTTGAGTTGATGTCATTTTTGTGTTGTTTAGAATTGTGTGAAGCTATGCAATTTAGTTTATGACTTTATGGAAAGGTGAAGTTTAGCAGATATACTGAGAGAATATAAGGATAATACAAGCTTCCAAGCTGTAAAAGTAGAAGCCTATGCTTTCTGTTGCATGCATCATGATTTTGTTTGGCTGATAATTCATTGCGACATATCGAGCAAAAACATTTTGTTGGACTCTGAACTTGAGGCTCATATCTCTATCTTGGAACTGCTAAGTTAATCCTCTAGCTCTGGTGTAGTTGCTGGAACATAAGTATATCTTCTCCAGGTAGCTGAATAAATTGTGTATATTGCATATATGTTGGGGGTGTTGTTATGATCCCTCTGAAGCAGCTCAACTGTTTGGACCAGGGAATTGGACGTGGACACGTCATTACTAATATGTGAAACTCGAGCCAGTTTGAACAGGTGAGTTTTGTTGTTTCAGTGGTTCTAGACATGTTTATACTTGGTGGTGTAACTGTTAAATTCTCAGTAATGTTGCATTTTTTCATTTGCATAATGTATTAATATCTGAATAGCAGAAAGCACAAATCGTATATATAATAGTATGGACAGTGTTGCAAAAGTTCCAGAAGGGACAAGCTGCTGATGTTCTTGACCCGGCCATTCTCAATGCAGACTCTGAGAAGATGATGCTTTAAGTGCTGCAGATTGCTCGTGAATGTCTCTCTGAGGATCCAGCCAAAAGGCCTACCATGCATCAAGTGCGGAAGCTCCTTAAAGGGATCAAAGATGATCAGTAAACGCAGATCGCTTCCCCAATATGTTGCTGCTCGTAGATCCACTACTACTACTACAATATTACTGTTTCAGGAAGATGATATTCCTGCAAGCTAGCTGCAAGACTCCCTGTTATCTAATCTGAACAAAATCGAGAGTTTACTCTTCTTGACCATAAAATTGATCCGAGGAATCTATTCTATTCTGTTGTTGATTCTTGCTTCTCTGCCTCTACGTACGGAGTCATGCATATATAAGTAAATTATGAGAACACATACGCTGTGCATACATGAACAGGAAATACACGTATACGGAATAAAGATGTGTATATTGTCTTATATGTTGGGGGTGTCATCATAATACCTATGAAGCAGCTCAACTGTTTGGACCAGGGAATTGGAATTGGACACGTGTCATTACAAATATATGAAACTCTCGAGCCAGTTTGAACAAGTGAATTTTGTTGTTTCAGTGGATGTAGACGTAAATCTCCAGAACAGTTTTTATACTTTGTGGTGTAACTATTAAATTCTCAGTAACGTATCATTTTTTTTTTTTTTGCATACTGTTTTTATATATGAATAGCAGAAAGCACAAATCATATATGTTATAGTAAATTCACCCTGGGTACTAATTCTGAAAATTCTGTTTTTAAGTTAGAAGACAAGCGTTTTCTTGCAGTGCTTGCTTTATATTACGGGAGTGAAACCTTCGATATGACATTGGTGTTTGAAGACACGAGTTTGGTGTGTTCAAACAAGTTGGAACTTGGATATTATATTCCTCAGTTATACCTAATCAGCTCACACAAACCAAAGCACTACTTAAAGGATTTTAGTTTCTATTTTCCCCTTCCCCAGGTTTCACATATATCACTTAGGACGGAAAGCTTATGGTGCTAATTTGATTCCTTGGTCTTTTGCGATCATTTAATTGCTTCCAATACTTTACCAGAATTTTAGTCCTAAAACGTGATGTTGGAGGTTATCTATGGTCGTTTGGATATATATGCTGGCGGTCGTTTTGGTTGTCTTAAGCTAGTTGAGTTGATGTCGTTTGTGGGTTGTTTAGAATTGTAAAGCTATGCGTTTTAGTTTATGACTTTATGGAAAGGGGAAGTTTAGCAGATATGCTGATGAGAAGATGAGGTTATACTCAAAGCTTCCAAGCTGTAATTGTTGTAGCCTATGCTTTCTGTTACATGCATCATGATTGTGTTCCGCTGATAATTCACCGCGACATATCAAGCAAAAACGTTTTGTAAATCTTGGGACTGCTGAGTTTTTGAACCTTGAATCCTCCGACTTTGGTGGAGTTGCTGGAACACAAGGATACCTTGCTCCCGGTAGCTGAATATACCTAGGAGAGCAGTGAGAAGCTACTTAAAATTCATGAAAGCGTTACACGGGTTTTCATCTATGTAATGTTAAGACCTTTCCTCATCCTTATTATCATTTTAATTATTTCGAAGCTTGCTTACAATACGACATTTACTACGAAATTAATTGGATCCTCGGCTCTCATATCGTGAAAATTTAGGAGTTGCTTATGAAGTATAGTAATTTCTTGTTATGCATATGGAGTAATGTTTATCCAAATGATAAAGGCAGTCAACAGAGGCAGCTTCCTCGGCCATGTTTTCTTGAAAATAGCGTTATGCCATAATGACAAAGCTGGAAGCCGTGCAACAAAAAGTCCGTAAACGTGTGCTCTTTAATTGTTTGCACTTTTCTTATTCTAATTTCTAATACAAAAACTTTAAAAGCTAACACGTTAATGGATCACTTGCGACAGCGGATATTAAAAATAGGTCAACAGAATAAGTAGTCGGACAAAACTTCGGAATATCCATCGAATTAAGAATCGACATTTTCCACTTTCTCTTGTCAAGTAGAGTAATCCAAATAGGATGTAACTCAACTGGTTTGTGCTCTGACCTTTGATCAATTGGCAGAGGTTATCAAACTCGTCCTTTAAGGCCTAATCTCACACCTCGTTGCAATTGATGACAACAATCGACAACCATTCCCTCAGTCGTAATCTCGCATGCATCATATTCCATTATCATATCCGTCTTATTAGACACACGAACAGTTTATAGCCGTCCCTGGTTTTACCTCTCATTTCTCATGATTCCTTAATCGGTCAAGCCTACCTTATTTAGTGCATATATTTCAAAATAAAAACAAACTTAAACTAAAAGAAAAAGAAAATAACAAAAGTTAAACCCACTAAATATGCATCAACTTAGTAGTAGTAGTATCAACTATGAATGACAACAGCTCCCTAGACTTGCGCTGGGGCCATCAATTTTATAAGCCCAACACGTTTTTAGTACACCATTATAATTGCAGGGCCAGAACACCAAAATAACGTTTTTTTCAAATGAGATATTCAAATATTATGAATTTAAAAAACAAAAAAAGGGGTTCTAGAAAGGGCTAAAGGGATCGGCGGTAGTAGGTCCAAGAAACTTCTTGAACAAAGTCCCCCGAAAGGTTAACGACGCACGTGACCTTCTCGGCACGTGCCTCTCCTTGCACGGACTCCGATTACATACCATGCTTACAACACTATACTACCACACTATCGTCGTCATCATAATCAATTACAGACCCTCTGATTAGTCCTGTGGCACTGTTTGAGCCACGGCTTTTCCTGATGATCTACATCCAACGGCTCTGATTTCACATCAACTCCACCAGCTGGTTGATGCAGCCGCAGATCCGTCTCATCCTCGACCTCTTCCTCCGCCGCGTCGCCACCGTCGTCCGCCCTTCCTCGCTTCTTCCCGATAGTCACACCGAACAGCTTCGGACTCGTCTTCTTCCCGTCCGCCATCGCCTCCGCCCCCTCGGTTTCGCCGCCAAACCGCTTTCCAGGCATCAAATCCAGCGGTTTCACCTCCCGAAAACCGCTCTCCCTCGCGAGAAAACCTCTCTCCGATTGGCCACAAGCGTAGCTCGAAACCATACTGAAGATGTTACTGCACAGAGATTTCATCTCCGCCAACTCCTTCGTGAGCTGCTGGTTCTCCTTCCTCAGCCTCTCATTCTCATCAACGAGCTCCGCCGGGGCTCGTACCGGCGACGAATTCGAAGAGATCACTTGCTCCTCTCCAGAATTCGACGGCGAGATGATCGGCCTCGCGGTAGGGATCGCCGACACCGTCACGACTGCCGGAGACGCCGTTGTAGCCGTCGGTGTCGCGATTTTCCGGCGTTGTATTTCGCATAGGAGTCGTTTCTCGCCTCTCCGAAAGTAATCGTTCGAGAATTCCCACCGATCGGGTACAACCTTTCGAAATCCCTAGAAATCATCCCGAAAAAAAAAAAAAAAAATTAGAAAACTGTTTTTTTTTTTTTAAAAGAAGATTCTTTTTTTTTCAAAGATTTGACGAAAAAATTCGAGACTTACATAGGTGTTAAGCTGTCTAACGAAGCTGGAGAAGTTGTTGTGCTTGAAATATTTAGGGAGCAAATCTCTGGCGAAGACGGTGGGATTCCAGACGATGAAGGTGGATCCGTCGTCGTTCCAGGAGATGACGTCGTCAATGGCGGGATCGTCAACCAGCTGGTAAGTCTTCGTCAGAAACGGCGTCGGTAATGGTCGTTGAGACTCGGAGGCGGCAGAGGAATCGCCGTTGGTCTCCGCCGCCATCGTTAAATTCTCTCTCTTGACCCAATATTAGCAGCAAAGTCTATATTTAAAAAAAAAAAAAAAGAGGGTTCTGATAAAAGCTTGTAAGAAGAAGAAGAAGAGGAGGGGCTAGGATTGAAAGAGAAGATGGGTGAAGGTTGGTTATGGGAGTTGTTCTAGAAGGTTCGTGGTGGAATAGAGATAGATATGAAATGAAATGGTTGAGACTTGAGGGGGTTGATGAGGAAGGGGAGGAAGGAAAACGGTGGAAAAAAAAGGGCAAAAGGGAAAATAAAGAAATGAAAAGAAAAGAAAAGAAAAGAAAGAAAGATAAGAAACCACCAGACGAAGCTACTACGTTGCGTCTTTTCTCGAGAAACTTCCAAGATTTTCTCCTTCTCTTTCCACACGTGTCCAATTCTCATCGGATAATATTTACACTTTTTAGTATTTATCTTTTTTTATATTCAAAACCTTTTTTTGCTGGGAAGGATTTATCATATTTATTTATTTGTGGAATGCTGACTTTACTCGAAATGCATTTTGTTGTATTCTTTTGGCTCAATAATAAAATACGGACTAATAATTGTTCTGGTAGTGCTAGGACATTATTTGTAGCCAAATTTTTTTTCCTTTAGTAAAATTTTTATTTTGTATTTTGATTTTTCTCTTTTTTTTTTTTAAATTAATCTGGATTCTGTTTCTAGTATGGGAATATCATAGTCATCAGACCAATTGTTTAGCCAATTTTTTTTTTTTCCCCCTTTTAGAGGCATACTACCATCAGTCGTGAGCCGTCCAATTTTGTGGGATTCACGTGACGGTAGCATAATTCTTCTTCTTTTTAACAAGTAGGGTAGACCCAACACAAAAGCTTCAAGGGAAAAGAATTACCCTAATGATTTGTTAAAGGGTGAGACATATTCTTTTGCTGTTTATGCATTCATTGTAGCATTTGAAGTTTTTTTTTTTTCCCCCCTTTTCCCTATCTCGTGGATATCTATGCTTTTTTTTTAAATTTCTTCTTTCACATATAAATAAATAGATTTCGGGTTATTATAATGTCATTTATTGATAAAGCAAAAAAAAAAAATCTCGTTTATTGTCTGCTTATTTCTTTGCTCAAAGATAGGTTTTATTCAACAGTCAAAAGTAGAGCTGAGCAAAAAAAATAAAAAATCTCGTTTATTGTCTGCTTATTTCTTTGCTCAAAGATAGGTTTTATTCAACAGTCAAAAGTAGAGCTGAGCTAAGCTAGGTTGTGTTTTTTTTTTTTTTCCAGCCAAAAAAAAAAAGTAGGTTGTCTTTTGTGTGTCATTTTAATAGTCTTGCCGCTTACTAATATAATAATGTGAAAACAAGCACTCGCCGAACATGTGGCAGCCTCTTTTAAATTTACTGGCTTTTATGAACATTCACAACCTCTTAGCCTTAGAGGAAAATTAAATTGCTTAGGGTTACAGTTCATAGGAGCACCCAAACTTGATCTAGGATGAGCCCTACTACAAGTGAGACCTATCTTGTGTCTTACGGGAGTTTATGAATAGTGACAGATAATAATACATGAAAATGAATTCATGTGCGGATCAGTTGCCTTGACAATATCTGTTGATAATTGGTCATCAACATAGGAAAATGATTCTAGATATGTTTGTGTGACAATAAATTCGATTATTTATTCTGTTGCATAGAATTTAGAGCATTGACATGACTCAAAAGGTGGAAGCAACAAAGTTCTCTTAACAATGGATCATGGGACATCTTGAATGCTTTAGATCTCTATGTATACTTCTCTAGAGACACACATGATCCCCTCCCTCTCTTAGAAGGTGAGACTTGCAGGTCGACTCCTCACCTGTGGATCTCTATCCATGAGAGTGGAAAGGATTGATTGGGAGGCAGAGAATTTGTCGTGGAAATTGTCATTGAAAATACTTCATAATTGTTGTTCTTCTTTGCTTACTAATTAATTGCACCAACTCAGTTAGCTGCTACAATTAATTATTTGAAAGTGACATTAATGCCATTTACAATAGAATGTTACAATGTTTTAGTATCACTAACGAAGTAACAATTGGAAATTCACAACATTATTATTTACAATAATCAATCACAAAATAACAAGTCAGCTGTTATATTAAACAGTGAACAAGAAAAAAAAAAAATAGAATTAGAATTAGAATTAGAGTTGATATCTATAAAGCATTCTTCTTTTTTCTTCATATAAATAAGTTTCAGTCTAAAAGTGGTCCAGGCAGATAAAGATTTCGTTACATCGAAACCATCTCAAGCCTGACAAACTTTGGTGATTGGAAGTAAATGTAAGCCATAGGGAGATGCAGGAGTTATAAAGCGAAAATAGAAAAGCCAGTCCTTTGTTTTTCAAAACTGAGTAGTAGTAGTTTTTGGCGTGTTATATGGTACCATATTATCTCAAGGAGAACCAACTTGTCCTGATATCAATATTTCAAGAGACGTCGGATATACCCTTCCAAAGCAACGGAAGGCATACAGAGTATAGGACGAAATGCTTATCCCTAACATGTGGCAGGAGCTATTTGATGGATATTTGTCTTGGTTAATCATTTTCATTTTTTGTTCAATTCGGAAAAACAAAATCTACTCGAGGGATCTCTTTCTCTCATCCAAACATTTGCCCCCTAGGTCCCCCACGTCGGATCCAACCAAAATTGCCTCGTGTGAGGATGCATGCCTTTGGCACCAAAGTTGTTGCCAGTATCTTCATGCCCGTCATCCTCAAAAATAGTATTTAAAAAGCAAAAATAAAGGGACTGCTTACTCGTTTTTTAAGAAGTTGTTTTCCAACCGAAAAATAAAGGGGTAAACTGTACAACAAAGTAGGATTGAGAACGGTGTCCAATACAAGAGATGTAGCTGGTATACATATGGATTGTGGATAAATATTGCTTCCTCCTCAGTCCTCACAGCTTGTCACTTCTTCATTCGAAAAGGACTTTCTTTTTTTCCCGTATATATCACTATATTTATCATTATCATATTTGGCCGTTCATCTAAGCCAGAAACTTCCACGTTCGGGTCAAAGTTTCTTTCTTCAAGAAAGGTGAGTTCAATTATGGAAGGCATTCCACTTTTAACACCATTACACCGTTTTAGTTTCTTCAAGTTCAAAAAATGAAAAGTAGAACGAAAAAGGCAAAAAGAAAATTAAACGAGAGCCTTAACTTAGCAACTGAGCATCGACAAAAAGATATTTTAAAACTAAAGAACTAGAAGGACAAAGGGGTCCGCAATTAATAGTGTACTTGTGTTTCTGTGTAATCAAATTATTGACTTTGCCATCCTGAGCATGTTAACTCAAGAATAAAGCCTCTAAATGGATAATAACATTCCCTTTCTAATCATAGAAATGTTCTTATTTCACCTCTCATGCCACATGAATCATACTTGGGACTCCCAGATCCAAAACTATTTAGAAGGTTACAAAAAGCACACTCCTCTCTGATAATTTGATATGTTTATGTTCTATTCTATGAATGTACTTATTTCAACTCTCATGCTACATGAATCATACATAGTAGTCCCATAACCAAACAATTTAGATAGTACTAGAAAGCACACCCATCATGATGCATCGATTAATCAATCACATAAAACTATCGATTAATCAATCACATAAAACTCAAAAGCTCAACTGAGTGAGCATAAAGCTAGTGTGAGTAGCCAATATACGATAGTCGGTGATTCAAAAGCCTAATTTATTGCCTCCCAGCCGAGTTAGACTTATGATTCTGTTTCCGTTGCTCTAAGTGAGATTAAGAGCATGGTCATCTAACAAAGCTAATTCCAGAAGCAAAAATAGCACCGAGATAGATAAGTCTGAACTATTCATTTGCACTCCTTCTAAGTCTACACGGTGAAAAGCTAAAAGACAACCCTTTTTTCTCCCCAAAAAATGTAAAGCGACTTTGAAACAACTACTAGTACTAACAACAAGAGACTTCCTAACGTAGTTGGGACAGGATATTACTAAAACTAAAATACCAAAAGGAAAGAAGACAAGATATCACAAAAGTTCTCAACCAACATCAGACTTTATAACAAGCAAGAGGTAAAACGACATCCAAACTTCTACGAGAATACGAAACAAACGAAAAAAGATATAATTGAAGTTAGCAAGCAAAAGCAGATTGGGATTGAAGAAAAACTACCACAAATGTTGCGTCCATGCTCATAACATAGAATTATGAAGATGATGTAATTGTTACAGAGGAATAATTTTCTCCTAGTGACAAGTACTTGGCTACATAAAAGCATGAAGTTGTTAACGTCATTGAAAATATACTGTAAACATGTGAGTTTGAATATTCTAAATTTGCCTTCAGAAGTGAAAAGGAAAAAAAAAAATATATATATATATATATACATGGTATGGGGTGATAATGATAGCAGATCCTGAAATAAGACACACGAGGAAATATAACCTAATACTAGCACTAGCAAATAATTCTACGTAACATGGTCAGTCTCTAAACAAGATACAAGTAAATAAACTGAGTCACGCACAAGTCTAACTTAGTTTTCTATGACGTACAACTGTGACACAAAAGGACTACGCTTTGATGGAAATTGAACTGATTTCAGCAATCTATGAGAGTGAGCAATAGCACATTAAACAGAGGCTTTTAAGATTATACCGGAGAATGCTTTTCTCTTCCAACGATATGCAATCAACCATAAAATTTCCGTAACAAGCAGAATACTCTTCACTCAAAAATAGCCAAAATCCAAATGAACAACCAATTTGAAGATTGAGAGAACAGAACAAAGTCATCAAGAAACGTACAAATCACCACGCCGAAATAGCACAATAGTTGCCGAAGTATAAACAGCTGAGACAAAGATAACCCACCAAGCCATGAAAAAAGCCGCTTCTTTCACAAAAGCAGAGCATGGCAGTAGACTGCACACATTTTGGAAATTATGAAGATATCCACCATCAACTTGGGAAAATCCAAGAAACAGAAGTATCAGCACTGGTGGTGCAAGAAACTGCAGAACTACTAGGCATAAATAGTGGTTGTGCAAAAAAACCTTCGCTCTACTAAAATCCAAATCAGGAACCTTGCTGGCATGCAATCTTTGATACCAGGACAAAAGCGCCTCATTTAGGTACATTTGCAAGTTGGGGCGTAAAGCAACAAGTTGCAAGACACCCGAAAAAAATAAGAAACAAATCCTAAGTTTACCAAAATCTGAAGGCGAAAATCCCACATTTCCTAGCAATCTTTCTGCATTTCCAATTTCGTTAATCGAACCAGCACTTTTAGTCTCATTCATGTTCTTATTAACAAGCATTTCGGATAAGGGTTTAATCCATAACAGGGCTGTTAATGTCGTCACCAAATAATTTGCATACAAAACTACTCGGGCAAACCATCCACATGTTATCATTGACAAATTAGACCTAAGCTGATCCGTCCCAAGCCAAAACGATCGGGCACTCTTCACCGCGGGGATAAACAAAAATGCAGCTGAGCATCCCATAAAAACAGCAATGAAAAACCTCCCAAACCCATCGATTGAGCCAAAATTGAAATCTAAAACCGAAGAAGTGAACGTGTAAGAAGTCATACTACCTAATATCACTCCTAAAATCCCAAAAAGAACACTCAATTGCTTCTCCGAGCGCCTCGAAGCAGATTTTTCAAACGAAAGTTTCCCCATCAATATCACTAACTTAAAAACACCCACAAAACCTAAAAGAACCGGAACAAAAACCCCATTTGAGAAAAACCCAGATTTCTCTGACACCCTATTCAAATATACCTGAAGAAAAAAGCAAGCAATAGCCACAAATGAGATGGTGAAAACGTTACGATACTCATTAAAGTAGAGCCGAGACTGAAGATGGGCCTCGTCGAGCTTTAGTCTGAAGATCTGGGCATTGCTTTCGTCGAACTCAAACTTGTCCTTCGATTTGGTCCTCTTTCTTAGCTCAGAGCTAGTTTTGGAGGGTACCCCAGAAGCCGAATCGGAGCTCTCCGGCCTCCGAATAGCCGCTTTGACGCCATTGCTGAGGTTGTCTGGGTGGATGTAAGTGAAGAGGCCATGAAGGAAGAAGACGGGAATTTTGAGGAAGGTGAGGAGAAGAGTGAGTGGGATTGAAAGCGAGGCTTGGAGTAACAAATACTTGTAGGTTTGGAAGAATTCGATCATGGCGTTCAGTTTTCAGAGACACAGTTGGGAGTTGGGATGGTGCTCTACTAGGAGTCTAGGACAATATGAAGTCCTTGGGATCTCAGATCATAAGGCGTGTCAGTTTTGGGCTTCTGGGTCCTGAGAATACCCACTAAGGTTGTCAACTTATAAACCAGGATCGGAGATGGGGACCCTTGTTTCCTGGCAAAATTAAAAATGAAAAGCAAGTAGGCAAAAATCAATAAATAAAAAGGGACCTCAAGGCCCTTGACTTCACTTCCTCGACTTATTGGGATCTTATTCAACGATGAGATTCTTTTAGTTCCATTACATTTTTTTTTTTTCCGAAAGGAGTTCCATTATATTTTAAAGGGATAATTACAAAAAAAATACCCAAAATTTTAGGTGTTATGTAATTTAAACCCTTAAGTTTAGACTTTGCAAATTAATATCCTGAGATTAAGAATTTCTGAAAATTAATACCCTGGACAGATTTTTTGACCAATTTTAAGAACGAAAAAATAATAATATCTTCTATTAAAATTAGATTAATCCATATTATTCATCTTAATTTTAAGAATATTATTGTATTTTATCAGTTAAAAATCAACACAGGGTATTAATTTTTAGAAATCCGTAATCTCAGGGTATTATTTTGCAGAATCCAAACTTCAGGATTTAAATTACAGAATAACCAAACATGAGGGTATTTTTTTGCGGTTATCTCTATTTTAAAACTGATATTTAGTCAATAATTTTCTTTTTAAATAAAATCTTAGTATTCCTAATTGTGCTATTTTCCCCAAAATTCAAAATAATCTCAATTTTATTTTGGATTTTGGACACTTATACCTATTTTTAAAAAAATAATACCAAATTTACGACCTTTCAAAAATAATAAAAATCCGTACAACTTTTTTATGGTATTTTTCTAAATACTTTAAAAGTTAGAAAATGCGGTGGTATTTTAGTAAATAAGTCATCTTTTTTTTTTTTTTACAGGAAACTACAAAGGTTTCCTTTGGTTTCCTTTAGCCGAAAGCCCTGTACGTAAGTAAATCACAGGAAAGCACAAAGGTTTCTTAGAAACCATTTTAGTTTCCTTTAGCCGAATATCCTGTACGTAAGTAAATCACATAAAACCATGAACAATTCCGGAAAATCATTGTGGTTTCTTTTTTGCAGAATATCTTGTAGCTAAATAAATCACAGGAAACCATTGTGGTTTCTGAATATCCTGTATGTAAGTAAATCACATGACACCATGAACATTTCTGGGAAACCATTGTAGTTTTTTTTTTTTACAGAATGTCCTGTAGCTAAATAAATCACAGGAAACTATCGTAGTTTCCTTTTAGCAGATTACCCTATAGTTAAGTAAATCACAGGAAACTACAAAAATTTCCTAGAAACCATTGTGGTTTCTTTTTCAAATCACAGGAAACAATGAAAGTTTCCTGAAAGCTATTGTGATTTCCTTTTTGAAGAATGCCTTATAGCAAGAATTGGGTAAGGCATTGAACAAGGATGCTGAAGAATATGATCAAGTTCTCAAATTAAGTGATTATATTTTTAAAGTAAGAGTAACAGAGAAATATATATTGGTTTTTGGATTCTGGCAACTAGTTTCTAATAACCAAATCGGTTTCAAGTAATCAATAATTGAATTAACCAAATAGTTCTACTGTTTATGATAGAAACTAATTTAGTTTTCAGTTTTTATTAACTAAATAGTTATGATATTTATGGTAAAAACTAATATAGTTGTTGGTTTTTAGTAACCAATTTGGTTTCTAGTTTCTAAAAATCAATTAGTTTATGATTTCTAATATTAAATTGATAATTAATTTTAAGAGTGATCAGCTACAAGTAAACTAGTAGCAAAAAGAAACATGAAAAAATGGAAATTCTAAGACGTTATTTGGTCTTTCTTAGCAAGAATTTGTTATTTTTCTAAAAAAATATAGTACAAAAATAAGTAAAAGTTTGGACATAGTATTCTTGGTATTATTTATCAAAAGGTAGTACTAGGTGTCTTTTTTCCTTTTATTTTTTCAAAAGAATAAATTGCGGCAAAAGTCTCTTTTTTTAGTCAAAATTTACACTTATATATCCTTTTTTTTTCCTGATGGTGATATTTTCTTCCGTCTAAATTTTATTACAACCGTCAAATTTTTTCGTTAAGTGTCACTTTAGAAGACACATATCGCCCTCTAAGGTATTATGCCACTTTTAAAAACATAAAAATATTTAGGGGTGAGCGCGGTGTGGGTTGGGCAGTACAATGTCTAAATTTTTAATCAACCCACAAAGTGTGGTAGAAGAAAATTTTAACCACTGCAGTTAAAAAAAAAAAAAATCTATTAACCGCACTAAACCACACCACATTATGCGGTTTGGTGTGGTGTCGTTTATGCAGTTCGGGTCTTTGATATGAGCCTCAATAAAATTAGGCCAAATTAAAAAAAATAATCTTAAAAAAATTATTACTACTAAAACAAAATCATTTAAAAATTAACACAAATCTAAAGTATTTAAGAAAGTTACACATTTGCATATTCATACTTATTTAAGCAACATCTTAATAAGACACAACATTACAACCTAATCAAAATATAGTAAAGCACAAATGTCTAAAATTCAAAAATTTAAACATCCTTCTGAGCAACAAATAATAAAATTAAAACTTAAATTATTAGTAAGTTCTCATTTGTTTGACTCTCTCTAAAACTCTCCAAGTTTCATTCACAACTTATTCCAAGAAAATTTAGATTTTAGATTTTAGTATATTATATATGTGAATTTATGTGTGTATATATATATTTTAAATTAGATGTACATGTATATGTAGTGTGGTGTAGTTTATTGCAGAAATAAAAAAGTTGTTCCATATTCCATACCACACCACGACAGTAGAGAAAAACTGGACCCCAAATCACATCACGAAACAAAATAACCACACCACACTACACTGCGCGGTGTGGTTTGGTTTGGGCGATTTGTGCGATTAAGCGGAAATCTGCTCACTCCTAAAAATATTATAGAGAATTAAAAAATAAAAATAAATGAAATAAAATCAGGAAAAAAAAAAGAAAAAAGAAAGGGAGAAGACAATGAAGCCAATCCTTGATCTTATTTAGATTGTTCTTTGGAAGTTAGTTACAAGAAAACCGACTTCTAAGTACTTAAACTTAGAAGTCACCCACTTAGAAGCCAGTTTCTATGCACTTAGATTTGGATAAAAAACGACTTCTAATTACAGTTCCTCTGGAAATAACCTCTAAGTTAATATTCCTTTTTCCGCATATTTTCAGCCAAAGAAGTCATTTTCCCAGGACCTATCAACTTAGAGGTCGTTTCTTGAAAAACTGACTTGTAAGTACTTTAACTTAGAAGTTACCCACCTAGATGACGGTTCAAAATCGATTTCTAAGTTCTAAGTTGTCTTGTAAAAAAAATAAGCAAGAATAATATTAAAAGACAAAATAAAGCACATTTATACTATCTCTTAGAAGTCAGTTATTCCAAAATGACTTCTATTTAGATGTCAGTTCTGGCAGAACAGACATCTTAGCCGTTAAATAAAAAGAAAAATAAATATAAACTTAGAAGTCGGTTCTAGAGAAAGTGACTTCTAAGTAAGGTCTTAATGAAATAACTGCCTAAATTAGTTATCAAACTAGGTGATATTTGTTCTCTAATATAATAATATGATCATTGTGAAATCCAACCCAGTTTCAGTTGACATCTTTTGAACCTGCAAAAAGGTAATTGTATTATTCAATTAAAAACTCCACCTTTAACATTCAGATCCAGATCTTGGGACCAGGGATAGTCATGTTTATTCACCTTCCTAGGCTTGGCTGCAACAGTGAAATCTCTCATCCTCGTACCTAATCTCGTTCTCCCTAGGAGGACCCAACAACGATGACGATGTTGTTGACTCGGATGTTAAAGTAAGCTATTTTTTCCACGTTTTAGGGGTTTTGTTCTTCATGATTTTTTGGTTCATGTTTTAAGGGTATTTTGTCTTATACACACTCTATAAATATTTTACACATCCAAGTTTTAATTAATGAATGAAAATGTAGCCTATTTATTTTTTACATGGTATCAAAAGGCAACATTTGAAATCCTTTGTCAAAATTCATTAAAATATATATATATATATCTAAGGGCGCGTCAACAGTAGGGGCGTCCCTACGTAAAGCCCTGTTTATACACCATTTGATGGGAATCTGTGTATAAACAGATTCTCCACAGATTCCCATCAAACGGTATATAAACAGGGGCCTTACATAGGGGCGCCCCTACTATAGCCGCCTCCTATATCTAATTCCGAAAAAAAAAACAGCTACAGCTCAACCAGATATCTACAAGTCATCATTCATCGGCAACCTCACCGACGACCAGCTTCTTCGCCGAGCTCTTTTGCCGAATCCACCACCGAGGCTCAGCTCCTTCGTCGAGCTCTACTGCCGAGACTCAGCTCCCGAGACCAGCTCCTTCTCTGAGCTCTCTCACCGAGTCCACCACCGAGGCTCAACTACTTTGCCGAACTCCATCGCAGTGACTCGCTGGTCATCTCACTGGAGACAACCCATGACCAGCTCGCCACCAACCACACCTAGCCTCTGCCGCCATTCACTGGTGATATCCTCACTTCCGTAAAGCTATCTTTCAGTAGACATACATATATGCATCTTATTTGTTATTTATTATAGATATATATATATATACATATATGGGTGAGGTTTCAATGGTTACTGCTATATTTATCTATCGATGGTTACTGTTTTTTTAGCCGTTGGATGAAAATCTAACGGTTTTAATTACATTGGTAATTGGGCAGCAAAATTTATTGTAATTAATTAGCTGTGATATATATATATGCTAAAACTTCCTCCATATATATATATGCTAAAACTCTTCCTGTACTATTTTGTTTCCTTTTTTATTATTTAATTATGTATCATTAGTATATATCTATTTAGAAAAAAAAAGAGGAGTTATTTTAAAAAAAGAAAAAAGAAAAAAAAGGTATTTATTTAAACAAAAAGTCAAAAAAAAAAAGGATATATATAGCCAAAAAAAAAAAGTGCAAAAAATCTCGAATCATCAGGGACCAAATCTATCCCTGCTGTAGTTCAGTCTGAAGGAAAATTCAATGCGGGAATTACTCTTACAGAGACAAATTACGATATATGGTCTCAGTTGATGGAAATACATATTGCCGAAAGAGACAAGATCTCCTACATTCGTGATAAGACTAAGCCACCTGCGTAATTAGATGAAGGATACGAAAAGAGGTATGCTGAAAATCAAAAGGTCAAACAGTAGCTACTAATGTCCATGTCATCAAAAATTATGAGGCGTTATTTACGTTAACCACGGCCTATGACATTTGGGATGCCTTATCCAAAACATACTACGATGGAAGTGATGAATTACAAGTGTTTACTCTGAATCAGAAGGCCTTCTCAGCAAAATAAAATGGAACAATACTCTCTCTATATTATGGAAAGTTGATTGAAATTTTCTAAGAATTGGACCATCGTGATAGGGTGGTTATGAAGGATCCAGATGATGTTAAAACATATCGTAAGACCATTGAACGACAAGGGGTTCACATATTCCTTGCCAGCTTAGATGATATTTTTGACCAAATTTGTAGAGAGATTCTACGCAAAAAACCAATTCCAAATTTAGAAGAGTGCTATTTTTCAGTTCGCCATGAAGAAATACGACGCACCATATTAAACAAGGAAGTAGAACAGCTGGAATCTTCAGTATTGATGACTCAAAATAGATCCAATCAGAAATGGCTTTTTCAAAATCAATAATAAAGATCTGACAAGTTCAACCACAAATGCACCCATTACCACAAAACTGGTCATACAAAAAACCGATGTTTCGAACTTGTTGCGTATCTTGAATAGTGGAACCATAACCGTGATCCACGGATAAAGAATTACAAAGAGACTTCTACAACTGTAGTCATTGAAATAAAAACCCAAGATGGAAAAGGTAAAAATGTCTCATCATTGACAACAATTGCAGATAATTTCATGTGGTATTAATTAAAGCCTATGTCGTGAAGCTCATATGAATTTCAGCCTGACATATGAAACTTTTGAAATTGAAGCCTATACTGTGAAGCTTATGATGGTGTAAGCATGACATGTGAAGCTTTCGAAATTTATTGTGATACTGTGAAGCTCATGTAAATTTGAGCCTGGCATGCTGTGAAACTCATGTGAACTTGAGGCTGGCATGAGATTTCCAAAGTTGCTCTAAATACTCGTGCAAGTTGGTATGTACCAACTTGAGGGGGAGTTTTAAAATAAGCTGTTTTTTTTCATGTTTTAGGGGTTTTGTTCTTCTTGATTTCTTGGTTCATGTTTTAAGAGTGTTTTGTCTTGTATACATTCTATAAATATTTTACACATCCAAGTTTTAATTAATGAATGAAAATATAGCCTATTTGTTTTTTACATCGGACGAGTCCGGTTCCGAGTCTAACCCAAAGAGTCTCTCCAATCTCTTTGAGTCTTAATCCACGACCTCATATGCGACACTGCTGTTAAGGACTCGACCCTCTTCCACGGAATCCGAGATATCACCAACCGTAACATCAAGCTACCGGAAAAAAATAGTAATGAAAAATGAAAGAATATATATGTTTATATGGAGAATTTTTAGAGTTTGGTTTTTATGTTTCATTGAAGAAAAATAATAACAAAAATAAAAAAAGAGAGAAAAAAAAAGAGAAAAAGGAAAGAGTAAGATACAGGTTATAAATGAGAAAAGTATGATATTACTCGAAAAAAATTCCTCTTTCATTCATTGACTTCCCACGATTATCATTATAAATCAATAAAAAAACAAAAAAGATTTGGTCTTGGTTGATCTACACTGCTATTGAATGGGTCGAGATTTGTTTCTCTCACTTTAAAACTTTTGAGATTGTATTGATGGAGTTTTTGAGAACTGGGTTTTTGATTAATGAGTTGCAGAGATTAATGGATTAACTTTCATGAAAGACTGAGAGATAGAGAGAGTGGAGAAGAAAAAGAATTTTTTTGTTGAATTCTTTCTTCTTTTCTTTTGATTTTGTTTTATTTATTTTTATTTTTTTAATTGTATTTCATTTTTTCACGTTTTTTAAAATTGCAATTAATCACAGGACGACACGTGTCTTCTAAAGTGACATTTAACGGAGAAATTTGACGGTTATAATAAAAAAAATGAGAAATTTAGGTGGATGATCAAAATTTTAAATTTGATTAAGTAGATGTCCACTTTTAAAATTTTATAGCTAAATGTCCAGGTAGATATATTTTTACACTTGGTAGATATGTGTATCTACCAATTTTAGTTACTGTTCTGAAATGCACTGGGTATATAATTTTTTATACTTGGTATATAAAATTTTATACTTGGTATATATGCATATATACCGGATATTTTGCTATAACTTTTGACAAAGGGACATTTACTGAAATTAGTCCCAAAATTTGGTCATATTTCTATAAGTCCCTAATAAAATTTGGACGGAAGGTTTTATCACCATTAGAAAACAAATTAGGTACATAAATGTAAATTTTGACTAAAAAATGATGCTCTCGTTGCAATTTACAATAAATATTTGATGTCTGTGCAAGTTAAAATCTTGTTTATGGGTTCGATTTTTTAGATTCGAGAGGTTTAATAGAAACCAAAGTTGCAATTTGGCAAACAATTTTGTCAAACTCAATCGGTCCAGATGAGTTGCTTCGATTAGTTATTGAGGTTGACTGAAGTATTTTTTTCGCTACTTGTCAACAAAAAAAGAAGTTTTAAAAAGTTAAAAAGAAAAATAAGAAAAAAGGGAGGTTATTTTGCCAAAAGGGGTTGCGGTAAGGTTATTGAGCTTATCCTGACTTATGACGCAATTTTTTTTTCCTTTTTCTAGGCACCTTATGATTAAGGATTCCATTTTAGCCAGGTCCAAGTACCGTAGTAGGGTAGGTATGGGAGAGAAGGTAACCGTACTTAGGGCAAGTTAGGGAATAGTAACCCTGATATACTTTTTTTGATAATAAAAAAAAAGAAGGGAGCAACCAACGTGACTACCTTCTTTGAGCATGACTATAGGAGCTCTAACCCGGTTCAAAAATATTTCTCAAGATCCTACGGGCGGGTCGCCACTACCGAACGGTGGAGTGAGTCACCTGAATCTTATCTGAACAACTAGCGAGAACGGCACTATAGGGCGGAGGGCGGGGCATGGGCTGGCAGGTAGGTACCCTCACATTTAAGACTCCCGAAGGAGCTACCTAGTTCGAACTCACGACCTCCAGCACAGTGCTACTACTAGGCCACTTGTTCAGTGGTAGTAACCCTAATATACTTATGTACATATATTTGTATACATATATCTATTTTTTTACGGGGTATATAATATATTTTATATACGTATAGTGTGACATAAAATAAACACACCAAACATAATTTGTATATTGTATTTTTTGTTATAGAAATGATGGTATATTTCTTAAGTTAACTCTATCATACAGAACTCTTTTTTTCTTTTCATTTTATTATTTTTTTGGATTATACACAGGTATTGAGGTATGTTATTTTTGGATTATACACATGTATTAAGATACCGAGCTTGCTTGCCCAAGAATTCCCAATGTTGAAAAAAATTAGAGTACACAACTCTAATATATCAACAATTAAAAAGAAGAAATCCACTTAATAAATAGAATTTAAACAAACAAACAAATTACTTGTATTAAACTCACACAATATTACAATTCAAAAAGAAAAAAACACGCAATTTTTGAAAACTAACACTCACTTTTTAAAGACAAACTCTTGAAATAGAACACTGGTGCTACTCTTACAAGCAATGCTTTGTTTGTTTGTTGTTCTCCTACTTCTCGATACTTACAAATGCTTAGGGATAGGGTATTTATACAAGACCATGACAGATACAAACCACTCAATAAAAAAACTAAGAAAATCCTGTAGCCACACAGTATGCTCACCTACTACGAGCACTAAGCACACAGCTAATTTCCAACAATCAGTTTGTTGTTGTCAATGTCCTTATCACATTTATGGACTTGGTTCAATTGGACTTTGTGATTACCTTCTACGTTGGCCTTAAGATGAACTTTGCAAATGGGCTGGGTTGATCTTTAACACCCAAATCCTCCCTAACACCATTTACGGGGATGATATTGAGGATGGAAGTCCGAGGACGTAATTCCCTGTCCTCGCCACATTAACATGCCTACTAATGATGCAGGTAAGCCTCAATAGGGTGTGATTCGTGACTGTAAATTTCAAATTTCAAAAATGGGACTCTTTTTGTTATTGTTATCTATCATGTGGTGCTAAAAGTGCCCTTATTATATCATGGGTAAATTGTTTATATTCATGTCTATGGGCTCTATCGCACACGAGCTACTCGGTATCCACAGCATAATTGTTAACTAAATTATGATAGTACTCAATAATTTTATATAAGGTGGCATGATTGGGCACTCAGGACTCTTTGTCCTCCATGGAAATAGAATTATATGTTCAAGAAATTAGTGTCAATCAAATAGTAAACAACATTCGTTAACAATTTTTTTTGACTCTAGCATCACTGCACTTCTTTCTCTCCGCATTGTAGCATAATTAGCATTACTCATCTTAATAAAAGTACACTAACATTCATATATACTCGGGAATATAACATGCCAAGAAAATATCTATATCTTTATCAACTTTTGAGGGCTGACTTTTGATAGTAAAATTCTCAATGTATAATTTTGGTTGCCGGTTGGTCCACCAATTTATAAGGTAATTACGAGATAAATATCCATATAGCCGATAAGATTTTTAAGATGACCCCCACTGTGGATGATGGCTCAAAACGGAGCAAACGTAGTAATGACCAAGAATGAGGGACAAGGCACAATGCAGTAGAATATCTGCCTTTGTTTGCTATATGCCTCTATATATGCATGTGGGATGCTTATATTACGACATGTTCTGCAAGCCACAAGGGGAGAAATCACTATGTTAGTATAGTCCTCTCCACTTCGGGACATTATACCATTCCATTTTGGTCAGCAGTACACAATTTTCACCTTTGGAGAACTTAGCATGGGTCAAGTAAATCTAATCGGGAACTTGGTGATCTCGATAGTGCATATTTTCAACGATTGGATAATTATCAGAAGATTATAATATGATACGTTAGTATGCCCTATCAAATAAGCCATATCAATTAACTTTAGAATCTGGTGGTGGATCCATTATTAGATGGTATCATTGTTTCTTTGTCTAGACTGAGTGTATAGATATTAATGTAGTTACATAGAGTGCATTGTAAAAAGAGATATGCTATGGTCAGACGCGACCGACACGTCTGACCAATCTCAGCTGTCCATCACTGTAAGGCTTACGTGAGTCCTACAGTAAGGCTCACAGTGATGGACGGCTGAGATTGATCAGACGCGTCAGTCACGTCTGACCATAGCACGCCCCTTGAAAAAATATCTTTTTCCAGCTTAACTACTGTTGCTCTAATTCATCTACTACAATCCATCAATTCAATTGGCAAATAAAGTAACAAAAGTGAAACTTGGCAACTTCAGTCTTCCATTATGATCACATCAACTATAACTACATTAAAAAGATCTGAGACATCTAAGCTTTAATTTTGTTCCCATTAGTACGTCCATTTCACAACAACATTGGCATTAAACCAATAAAAATCTCTCTCTAATTAAGATAAAAGCAACCAATATATGTCGTACAGATAAGACCGCCCAGCTGATCACGATTGAACAACCATCTCTTTTTCCTTGTCATTATCTTCTTAATCAATCTATTTTTAGAAAAATTCTTTCTTATGATTACAAACATAAAAACTTAATTTAGATGAATTATTGAGCTAGATCAACTATAATCTGCATTAAAAAAAAATCTACTTCCAGGTCTTACAGAACAAAAATCTCAACCCTTTTCAAAAAAAAAATAATAATAAAAATATCATCCGCAAACAATTAATTATAGCATTCTCTTTAATTCGACAGACAAAATAAAAGAAATAATAAAAGAAAAAAAATCAAATAATAATCTGACAAACCACCACCTAACTTGGGTTTTAAAAAAAAAAAAAAACAAACAACAACAACAACGACAAAACTCATAACTAATAATAAACAGAGTACAAACTAGCTTTCTAGACTTGGAAGACACGCACTCCGGATTACATTCAACCCTTTTTTATTTCTTTTTACAAAAATCAATTTAGTTGATCGTGGATATGAATCATGATCAAGTCACTCAAAGCCACCATTGGTCGATTAGTACTGCAACAAGCCGATAACACAAAACACCGAAGTAAATGAGAATTTAGTATATTGAAGAAGTTCAAGAAAATTAATCGAGGGAAAAAAAAAAAGCAAACAAACATACTTACTGAAACAATATTATAGTATTGTCTCAGTTGACAGGTGTCAAAGGTACATGGGGATGATCTTTGTCATCTTTATCACAAACTTCTCTGTTTTCCAACTGTGGGACCACCTGTGGGGACAATTATATCATCCAAAAACAGAAAAAAGATCAGCCTCCGTACCCTTTTGTTTAATATTTTTTTTTATTTTATTTGATCAACCCACATGCTTCTCTTAGCGAAAAGGATTAGTGGCACAAATGGTCCGAAGTATCCAATATTTGGAAATTTAGTCCTCCAAGCTTTAATTATCATAATTAAGTCCTTAAATTTTTTAATTTATAATAATTTAGTCCTTGGACTATCTAAATTAATACATATTAGATTTTCATCAAAAACACACATAAAGAACATGTGATGATATTTGAAAGTGTATTTAAAAGATAATTTGAAAATTTTAAGCATAAAAATAAACAATGACAAAAAAATTTCTCTAAATTTTACAGATCTAAGAATCCTAAAAAATACATACAATACATTTTTTCTTTCCTCCAAATATTTTTATTCAGTTTGTTTTCATTTAACTATATTTTTAAGTGCTATAATGTGTTCTTCATATATCTTTTTCATCAAAAATTAAATAACATGCTACAATTTAGATAGTTTAGGAACCAAATCATTTCTAATTAAAAAATTCAAGAGCTTAATTGCCACTATTAGAACTTTGAGGATCAAAATGCCACCAAATGGATAGTTTAGGGACCATCTGTGCCATAAACCCTAAAGAAAAAAACAATAATAAAAACAACAAGAATCAATCCGCATACAAAGCGGGTACTGTCAGTCAATCAATGCCATTCAATGCTAGAAAATGAATATTTACTTTGAGCTTATCAGCGTTAAGTTCATTATATAATTTGAGAAGTATACAGTAGAATCATTTCCATCCACCCGATCATAATTGGACGGTGAGGTTGAAAAGTTAGCTTATTATCTATATACGACCGTCTTAATACGTTATTCAACTTTATAGATCTCCATCTTAATTAGTTAAGACGGAAGACAGACTAATATTGATTAAGCATGATATTAATTAGTGTAAACAGACTAATATACCAACCTGATCTTGTGAAGAATTTAACGGCTCTGATGATACTATTCTTCTAGATCTCTTCTCAGCTCTCCCGTCCATTCTGCCCCTTAGACACGTATATTCTAGTACGTACATGGAACACAAAGCATTTTCAGTATAGAAGCATTTAGAAGCGAAAAAAATATAAATAAATAAAAACGAAAAGAAATTAAAGTGCAATAAAAATACCGACTCATGAAATAAATATCTCGAGAGGCATATTCGGCATTTCACGTATAATTCTTTCATCTTTAGGTGCTGTTTGGTTGGCGAGTCAAAAAAATGCATTTTACACACACACTTTCAAGTTTTCAACACAGTTTATTAACTGTTCAAATCTAAAACTCATTTCAGAATTTTTTTTTTTTCCCTATTAGCACCGAAATTCCAAAACGACAATCTTTAAGCTTTAATTATATAATAATTCCCTTAATATTCTATGATAACAAGTGATCAATATTGATCAAATTTAGAACTTTATGACAATTTCCTTCAAAAGATAAAAAAGATAATCGCCATGTATATATCTTGATTAATACATATTCACCGAATGGTTAAAATGCGTTCCCTTCCGCCGTGATCATTATTATCAACTATTTAGAATAAAAAACATATCGTAATATATATAATATATGTATATATATCGATATATTATATATACCTGAACTAATGCCGTGTTTGGGTATGGTTTTTTGAGATTTTAAATCTAAAGTTGAGTCGGATGTATCAGGCAGGTGGCGATCGAGACGAAGAAGACGAGTACTACGACTTATACCGTTAGTACTACTCTCAAGCATTGTACGGACGAAGGAGGCTTCCATGGAGTTCAAGAAGCGGAGGTGCTTCTCGTCAGTCCAACCCTCGTCGGAGTCCATTTCTCGACGTCGGGGGCAGTCGCCGCCGGCCACCGATGACCGTTTAAATGTGCGTGTGCAAGTTTCCAAACAAGGGTTTTGGGCCTTTCTCATGGTTTCAGTCTATATAGATAGAGGGTATGGGTATGGCCTTATATATATATATATAAATATATATTACACATATATATTATGTAAATACATAAAAAGAACTTTCTTTTGAGAAGGTTTGTGATGGTATTGGTTGTTGGAGAATGAGAGAGTATTTGGGTGCATGTACTCGTCATGTTTAGGCGACAGGTATCTTGGCTTTATTCCGAATGAAGTCAAGTATTATCACCAAATTAATAATTCGTTTTCTATGGATATTTTGCTTGAAAATTATTTTTCTGATGATATTTATATAAAATATGTTAAACTATACTCGAGTTTTGTATGTCCCTTTCATGTTCACATGATGGTATTTGATAAATCTATGCATATTGTATTTTTCTCTATTTATTAATTTTGAACTTTTCTTTTTAGTAATATTTCTGTGGACCGCAAATATTATTTTACAAAGAGAATTGTAATTTTCATTTAGTTTTTCATTTTTTGATTATTATTATTTATTATTATTATTATTGGTTCTAGATCGATAACGAAAGGGGAAAGAGAAATTACAATCCGGGAACGGAAAAGAGAAAAGTCCCGCGAGTATGGAAGATTATGAAAAGGCGAGTGGGTATAAATTAAAAGGTGGACCCCAGGGATGAAAATATCTGGCGAACTTTATTTTATATGAAATTTCTTTTGAAAAAGAATAATATAAAAATTCAAAGATATTTTGTGAAGCGAGTAAAGAATCCTTCGAGATTCCGATAACGAAGATACAAAAGAAGTAAACAAAAAAATCTCGAGGGTTTTATTACCTTCTGAGATGATGACTGATATATCCGGAGTGTGGGGTTGTGATTTTTTTCGTCTTGAAATTATATATTTGACCATTTTTATCGGATAATTTTCAGTGCTATATATTTCAGCAAAAAAAAAAAACAAAAACATCATTGCTATATTACATTTTTTCTCCTTTTTTTTGGATAACTTAAAAGGGAGGAGGGGGCGACCAGCGTGGCAACCCTCCCTGGGTGTGACCATAGGAGCTCCAACCCCGCTCAGGAATGTTCCCCAAGACCCTATCAGCCAGGTCGCCACCACCGGACGGTGGAGTGAGTTACCTGAACCCCAACCGAGCAACTAGTGGTAACGGCACCCGAGAGTAGAGGACCGAGCATGGGCTGGCAGGTAGGTACCCTCATATTTAAGACCCCCGGAGGGGGTCACCCAGTTCGAATCCGGGACCTCATGCCCCCGGAAAACAACGACCACCACTAGGCTACTTGCTCGGTGGTTATTACATTTTTTTCCTTCACTTTACTGCTACATCAATGTTAATATCATATCAATAGTATATAGTCATGAAAAATCAGATTTTTATTAAATTCTGTGTATATAATTAATAAACGAATTATATAATAGTAAATTATTATTGGAAAATTTTCATAAAATGAGCTGAAATTGTGATTCACTAAGGATAATTCGGTCGTTTCTCATCAATTTTACCTATTTGGCGAACATGGATGTAATAGATTTGAAATGTGATTAAATTAGGAGACTTTGTGCTCCTTAAAAAGATCAAATCAAGGGGCCTTATTTCGTTAGAAAAAAGATTGTGAAAATTACACTTAATACCCATTTTTTAAAACTTATTTCAAAAATACCATTTTTTAAACTTCTTTCAAAAATACTCATTTTTATGGTCCACATTTCATATGAAAAATATGAGTGGTCCACATTTACAATGTAAATTTTATCCATGAGGTACACATTTCATGTGTAAAATATGAACGGTACACATTTTAAAATGTGTGCCACTTTTTAATGTAAGTTTTATTCATGAAATGTAGACCACGGCATACATTTAATGCATGTGTAAAACAGTGGTGGTCTACATTTCTCTAAAAAAAAGGTATAAAAACTGGTATTTATGAAATAAAAATAAAAAAAAAGATATTTATGAAAATATAATTTTAAAAACGGGTATTTATGAACTTTTCCCAAAAAAATTAAATATAATGTAAACTTATGACATTTTCCCAATATAATTTAGTTATAAATCTAAAATATTGTATAAGCTGTCAAGAGGGTTGAACTAACCCATTAACATAACATCAGATATAGCACAACACAACTTAAACGCGACACGAAACACAAATCGTGAACATGCAAGCACATAAGTTAATCAGGATATGTACTTGAGTATTGCATGATACGACACGACATGCTAGTACCTAGTAAGTCTTTTTAATTCTTTATTTTTCTTTTCTTGTTTTGCCTTCTCCTCCAGTCGAGCTTAACTCTAAATCAAAAATCAGATTATAATTTTATATTTGACAAATATATTTATAGGTTGCCAATCCAATAGGTAATTTTTTTTTACTTATGTGTAGGTATTTTTTTTTAGCCGTTGGGTCATCATCTAATGGTGATCTAACGGCTATAATGAGGTGCATGAAAAGATGTGCATCATTAATGCTATTTCTCTCTCTTATTTTTTATTATAAAAAAATATGCATGATAAATTTACATTGGTCAAAACGATTTCTATGTATAGGTAACAAAAAAATACCTACCGGATTGGTACCCATATTTATATTCAAATGACAAAGCAGAAAATGAATAAAGCGTTGTATTTTATTTTAAGTTGGAAATTATTTTATTTTGCCAAAATAATGAGGAATTAAATAATTATGATTAAGTACGTGTCTACTTAATAAGGTTGTAGTTAATATATTTTTGAAACTTATATGTTAAAAAGTTTTTAAAATTTAAACTTACGTACTCAAGTTCAAGGTTTTATTTTTTCTCTTTTACTTTAAGTTAGAAGTTTTGTATTTTAATTTATTTTATTAACGATTTTTATAGCTTTTCTCTGTAAAAGAAATTTCATAGAAAGTAACTAGATTTTTTTTTTAGAAAAAAAATTACTAATTAAATTGGTCAATTCTTGTCCAACCAAATTTGCACAACTAGGAACTCATAGACTAACCATGTTGTGTCTCTGGTTTAGGATTATGTGCTAGCACGACATGAACATGTGTTCCCAACTTAGATAATCATGTAGGCACAATACTAGGGGCCAATAATTTTCTACACAACACGATTATGCGACTCGAAATCGATATGAAATAAATAAGTTTAGGTGACCAATTTAATTTTCATGTCGATTTCGGCATATGTAACAAGAATAATAAACTGATGGGTTTCCGATCAACTTGCTTACATGAAATGACCTGTTTAACATATTTAATTAAATAATTTGTTTTCATGTCGTGTCAACGCGACGCAGATATGATAAATTTATTAACATTTTAATATTTTAAATGTGATTATGGTTAATTATAAACATAATTACACATGTTTAGTTGAATTAATTAGTGCTTAATTATGTTAAAATTAAGTAATCGTGTTAATTTTGAATAATTATATCGAATAGGTCATAATATTATACATGACATATTATTATACGGGTTATATGTTTCGTGTCGTGTCGTTTCGTGTTATATGTGTATTAATCATGTCGTGTTTGGGTTTACATTTTTAACATATTTATTAATTGTATCATATTCGGAGTTTGGGTTTATCGTGTCGACTCGAATATAGTACGATAACATGAATTGTCAGCTCTACACAACACGACACTTTTGAAAAAAAATTAGAACAATATCACTTATTTTAACCAACTAACAATTTATAATAATATTTTTTTTTACTCTAATTTATACCACATTAAAAAAAAATTGTTTGTCATTTGTTTCTTGTAGTAGGTAGTATATGTTTTCTAAAAACCAGTATTAGGCTAAACCACATTTTACTATGTTTTCTAAAAACTAGCATTGCATTAGGCTAAACCACTTCTTATGCAGCGGTGGTCCTGACTGTATTACTTTAATCCCGTACATAATAGTTCTCTTGGTCATTTTATAGACCGATAACATTATAAATCTAAATTTGTATTATGCTATTCCTATGCAGATAGACAGAATTGGTCTTAATTCAAGTGAAAATGAACGGAGGAGCCTCTATTTACAAGCAAGTCGAAAGTAAACTCAACATACTTTTCGAATGTGGGACTAACATACAACAACTCTAAAGCAATGTTTATTATGTCTTTTAATTTTTTTTATGTTATTAATTAATTGTGTACATGTAAAAAAGTAATAGAGTTGAGCCTGGAGATTTTATAGATTTTTTTTTAACTAAGCAGTTTCACTATAATTATTTTTTATTTTAAGAGATATCACTGTAATTTTGACAAGAATTAATTCAAAAAAAATTATTTATTGGAGATATGAATGCCAAAAAAATAAACAAAAACAAGGAACCAAATTGCTGGACAATTTAAATAACAGGGATCAATGGTGCATAGTTTCTCCCATTTAAATGAATCCTTACGAAATCTTAGTTGAAATATGCCAAAATGACTAACGATGCCAAAAAAAAAAAAAAAACCGTTTAGATATTCCAATGCCACCAAAAAAAAAAAAAATTAGGGACCAATATGCCAAAATAATAATAGATTAGAGACAAATAGTGCCATTTACCCAGAATATGTGTGATACTATCTTTTGTTTGGTGCATATATGATTAGTGTAAGGTTTTTTTTTAATGAGTTTAAGAATATTATAAATTAGTTCTAAAGATATAAATCTTCTTTTTCCTTTTAAGAAAAAAATATTGAACTGTTGAAACTTCTAATTTTGTATTAAATATTTTGATAGTGCAGACCACTATAATAAGGTATAAATAATTCATGAAATTTATCATTATCTCATACATAACATTTTGTATGCCATATTGTATTGTATTAAGTGCATTATAAACATAATAAAATACAATGTCTAGTTTTGCAGCGTATTTTAAGATGTACAAATTATAATAAGTTTGATAATTATAATGAGTAGATAAGAAATAATAAGAGAAGATGAGAGAATTAAGAGAGAAAATGAAAATATAAAACGAGGAAAGAGTAAATGATCAGAAAGAATGGAAAGAGACAAAAGGACAAAAGAGAATGAAACTTGAGAATGTGAAGTGAAAACAACACACTATAGTACACTCATCTTTTAAAGTTGGGTTCCATTCAATATTCTTAATCCATATATGAAGTATTGCATTTTTCTACTTATACCTGTGTAAAAACTCATTTATTAAGCTTCTGCACGTAAAAATTTGAATGAGTAAGGTCTTTTCTTTTTTTTGATAATCGACAATTGGAGAAAACAGAATTATAATTTCGAAGAAAAAGAAAAAACAGAACTATAACAGTCTCCAAAAAAGAAAACGAAGTACTAGGAACTCAACCTACCATCCCTCAAAAAAGCACGTAGCATTGTCTAGACTCCGAGTCCAAGAAGACAATTTCTCTACGAGTCCATATTCATGTTACCGTGTAAATTTTTTTCTTAAAAAAAAAAAAACAAAAAAAATTGAATAAATTCCTTTAATTCATAGGATTAATTTTCAAAATAAAGTGAAGCAAATTGGTTAACACTCGATTCTATTTTATCAAAAGAAAATGCCTACATGGTTTGAAGGTTGGAACATATAAGCAAATCTCTAGTATTATATATCTAAACCAACCTCACTCAAGATTGGTATAGCATTGTCTGGAGTCCAAGAAGACAATTTCTCTAGGAGTCCATATTCTTGTATTTTTTTTTTCCTTAAAAAAAACAAAACACTAATTGAATAATAAACTCCTTTAATTCATAGGATTACTTAGTTTTCAAAATAAAGTGAAGTAAATTGGTTAACACACTACATTTTGGAACACATAACAAAATCCAATAACTGTATTATGTCTAACCCAACCTCACTCAAGATTGGTATGGCGACTTCGTATGAGCTCAGGGCTCTGCTTCAGTTCCTCACCCAAGCGGTATACAGTCATCTCAAACAACACAAACAAAGCTCCCTCATACGCACTGCCCATCAGAAGCAACGGCCGAGATTTAACCACCCCATCCTCATCCTCATCATCATCATCCGCCATCGTCTGCGCCGGCATGTGACCCACCACACTGGCGTGCTTCACGCAAGACCCCGTATCCGGCTGAGCCGTCAGCAACAAAACTCTAGCGCCGTTCGATCGCGCGATCGAGCAGAGAGCATCGACGGTGGAGAATCCTCCCGGGCCCGCCGAGGCGACGAGGAGATCCGGGCCGTGTATCGGGGGCGTGGTCACGTCGAAGACGAAGTGGGCCGAGATGCCCAGGTGGAAGAGGCGCATACAGAGGGCCTTGAGCATTAGGCCCTCGCGGCCCACTCCGTAGAGAAAGACGCGGCCGTTCCGGGCCGCGGCGGAGGAGATCTCGGCCACTAAGAGGTCCAAGACTGGTGGGTGGGGACTGGGTTTGGAGAAGATGGAGGATATCTGGTTGCAGATTTGAGTGGCGAGGGAGGCCATGGTGGAGTGAGTGGAAGACTCGGAAGAAGCCATTTTTACTTGGTCGATGAGGGATTGGAGAGGAGAAGACTCGGTGAGTTTTGAGGGAAGCTTGGGACCACTATCTAAACATCCAAATGGATTATAAGTAAATAAATAAATAAACGAAAAACACTAGAGATCCAAATGGAGTTGGGATACAATCTCGATAGTGTCCAAAAGTGGCGGTACATCAATAAAAGTTTAATCAAATAATAGAACATTTACTACGGTGGTGGTGAAATATTATTCGACTTAATAATTCTCTTGTGTGGTAAATAGCAGAATTCGCTGTCTTGAAAGTGCTATACGAAACAATCAAGTAGATCCTGCAACCCAAGTAATTAAGCGCATTGGATTTTCTTCCCGGTGAAAATTAGCCTAAAAAAAGTGAAGAAATTAAGCAAATATAAGAACCACTAGCCCCTAAATCCTATTGCGGTATATATCCATACACACATAAAAGCGCTGCACATGCAGCGAGATGGTTGAGGTCTAATATGGATTTGTTTGCGTTAAATTTCTGGTTCTTTCTTTTTCGGCTAAAAAAAACAGGTAAATGGACAATTGTTGACTGTTAAAGCGGAACATATGGAATCATAATGAGGAAACATTGTGTTACTTGTTACCAAGCTTAATTGAAGACAGTGAAAAAGGATAAAGATGAGAAGAAAAAGAAGAGTATTTGTACACAGACAGCATTCACAAGAAGAAGCTGTCCAAAACCCATACATATTGTAATAGAAAGTTTTCTGTTAATAATGTCTTTGCCAGGCTTACTTGATCTAAACTCCATTAGCCTGAGTTCCAGAGGATTTCTGGGGTAAAGTGGCGCTAGCTTCTTCATAGATGTCTATGTCCTTCACACCAGCAGTTAATGATGAAGATGAGTCACTTCTCCCCTGCTTATCCGTCTCAGCCTCGTCTTCATCTTCAAGAAAAGAACCTTTCCTTCGGAGTTCTTTCACTTTCCAGAACTCATCATAATGAGCTTTCCTGTGCTCCCTGAAACTTCTACCGTTCCTATCTGTTTCAGAATCTGAAATGAATTCAAACAGAAAAAAAGCAAACATTTCAGAGATTGAGTTGTGAATCTAAAGCTTATTATTCCATTCAAAGAGAAAGGATTGACACAACACTACTCGTTTTCCTGACAAGTATAGAGAGATGAGTATTGGGTACATGAAAATATTAGAGGACAAGTGATAACTGCCACTATTATACAATCCATATTTCGGTTTTAGGCCCTTTCTGTCCCCCGCCCCCCCAAATGTCTGAGTATTGGTATCTGCAACATTTCTAGATTGTAGTAGCAGTTAGCAGAAAAACAAAACAATTGTAAAAGACTGTCCATATAGAGAGTGATTGATGTAACAAGCCTAATAAGAAATGTGCAGGAAAGGAGAGAAAAAAGAGGTTTTTACTAATAAATTGACTGCTAAATTTTCTTCAGAGTTCAAACCAATTTTAGCTTATCAATGAATGTAGCAAAAAATAAAAACAGATCAGAAAAAGAAAATCACAGAACAAGAGGTTGTAAGAATGATGAATGAATAAAATGAACTCCAAAATAATGGGAAAAAAAGACCTTCATCGTCTTGTTCCATAGCATCTGCTTCGTCCTCAGATGATGACCAGCAACCTGATCCCTGGGCATTCTTTCTACTAGACGATGCTACATCACTCAAAGCTGTTCGTATTGCTTCCGCATCCACACCATCAGGAACACTATCATCAAAATAATGATTTCGTATGGGAGATAGAGATCCTACATTAACGAGCAGAATTGATGTTAATACCGATAAAGGCCATGAATGAAAACCATTAAATCCTGAAATTACACAAGTAAACAAAAAATTAAGCAGTACGACCAATTATCCCCCAATCCCCACAAATAATGATACTTTCCCAGATACAATTAAACAAACAATCTGATACACATGCATATAAATAAACCTAACAGTCCTCTGCAGGATGAAAATAAGATGGAAATCCACATACCATCATCATCAATCATGGGATGATATGGTGTCTTCGGCTCCGTAATTTTCTGCCTTACAGGTTTATTTGCTTCAATTTCACCCAAATTAGCCTCATCCCATTGTACTCGGCCCCTGTTCCTCTCGCTTTTAAAAACAAAATAATCAGTATATTTAAACACTCTAAACACAGAGAGAAGCTTTTCTGGAACGAGAAAAATGAAAGATAATCTGCATACATGGAAATACTACACAGAATATTTTAATAGTTAAAACATGATAAAAATGGATTAAATGGAAAGAATGAAATTATGGTAATCCATCTTGCACATTTAAAGAGTACTTCTGATAAAAATTTGGTATCCAGACTATTAAAAAGCTGATGAGGTTGTATCTTCAGTCAGCTAATAAGTTAATTCAGCAAACCAAAAGCTCAGCAAGTTCACTTCTTATTTCGGGAGAACCACAAAGTTGGCATTTGGTAGTCGGAGCACTGAGCAACCATCTCTAGAAATTATTAAGTTGACTCAAACACATACGTGTCCATGGGGCACAATCCAAGATTAAGTAAACAAGTTGAATTCGCATCCAAAAGTTTTACTTCAAACATCTCGAAGTGAGCTTCTTAGATTTCCCTATCCACCCCCTTAACAAGGAACTGTTACTAAGTGTATCCATTTATAGTTCAGCTTATCATTGCAACCCCAGATCTACAGAATCTTTTCCTTATTACTAAATGTTAAGAATACAAGTCAAGATAATTCAAATATAAATAATTACAATGACCAACAAAGATAAAAAATTTAAAGTAAACAAGAAAGCGTAAATTACTTCATTTTCTCACGAACAAGTGAATTCTTCACACACCGAAAGCACACTGAGCAAGTAACTTGATTTCACTGAAACAATTTGCAAAAGAGTTGCGTCAAATTCTTAGCATCACACAAAATACTAGATTTCTAGAAAATGGGATCCCAATTTCAAAATATAAATACCAGAAGCGCCACAAATAACAAAATAACAAAGCAAGTAATTTCAGAACATGATCACAGAAAATAACATATCAAAGTGAAAACCACATAGCATCATTAGCATGGTAACACACCCCAAACCTTATAAGTTCAAAAGCTTATTGTATATATGGAATCATACCCAGTTCAGTAACAGAAAAGTAACAGAGAACTACATATGTTTCACAAATCAGATACCTAAAATTGATACGTGAAAATTAGGTTTCAAGCAATTTCATCAGTCCCTAAAATACGTATCAATGACGAATAATTGCAATTACATGATTACATCCCTACAATATATATCTTCTTCTATTGTAATGTCAAAGGAGCTAAACTCAGAATAACAACAGCCAAAAACCGATATTCAAAAAAAAAAAAAAAAAACAATACTTATAATAATCACTCATCCCATTGAAGCCAATGATGAACAGCAAAACAAAAACCCTATTTTAATCCAGATCTTCGAACGAGAAGAGAATAAACTATATTTAACAATAATTAAAATAAATAAATAGCATCATTCAGATCGGCTCAGGAAGAAATTAATCGATGGAGGTAAAGAAAGGTCAGGTCAAACCGGAGCGAACTGCAACTATAAAATTTTCATTTTTTCATTATTTTCCTTCATTGTAATGGGAAATCAAAAAGTATAAATCAAAATTAAAGGTTACAAATTGACGAAAAAAAAAAGCTATAAGGAAATCAAAATTCTAACCTGTAGAGAAGATGAAAATTTCGGCCAGCTATTCGAAGAGCACAGCTATCTATCTGATATTTCTTTTTGTTGATTTCCAGAACAGCCCCTGCAACGACACGTATTGACGATTTTACCAAGTTTCCTGTGTAAGTACATCTTGTTTGCTTTTTTATATATTGATAAATCACCCGAAACTATGAGAAAAATGTCAATTTGGTCCTTAAATTTTACATTTTTTTTCACCTTTTTTCTATTTTGATTTTTACACTAAGAAAAATCTCATTTTAGTCTTTTTTGCTATATATTCTATCTTATTCTTAATCAAATGAATATATAAGATTTGTGCTCTTCTATTGTACTTATTTCATATGCAGAAGTAATAATATGATGACATTTATTTTGCTTTAATCGTAATCAGAATTTAAAAAAAAGGGCAAAAGAATAAGAATAATCTACAAATGTATGAGAATTATTATTTATATTATATTGTTCACTTAAAATTAATAGAAAATAGAATTATATTCATTTAAACATTATTCATGTATTTACTTAACCCACGAAATGTAATGAGAATTTATTAAATTTACTAAATTTAAATATATGTATCTTTTAAAATAGATAAATTTTTAAAGATTAGTTGTATTTTACAATATTAATAATAAAATTAGGACTATTTATGGGTGATCACATTCGTTAAGGTGTTGGTGGGGGAAATACTTCCATTCTTTTCTCTCAAATTTATATGGGTCCTACATCCTTCATTCCCATATTTTGGTGAACATTTGAATGGAAATCATTACTCCAATATTTGAATTCCATTACCTTCTAGTAAATATGCCATAAATAGATTAAAACATGAACTAAAATAGTTTAAAAATGACTAATTGAATAAAACAGTTGCACATCAGACAATAATGCACTTTAGAACCCTTTGAAATGAGATAATTTCTTGATAATTTGAAATCGATAAAACAAAAGGCAAATGTATCTCATGCACTCTTTCGTTAATAATATGTAACGCCCCCTAGTTTAATCATATTGTCGTATACAGCCAAACTAGGAAGTATTACTCTTTCTTAAACCATATCTTTAGTTTTGTGAAAAGGTGGGCAAATTTGAACTTTCTAAAACTTTTAAACGAAGCAACTGCGTGGCATTACTTGCAAAAAGTATCTTTACAAAATGTACAATCAAAAGAGATTTTCACCAGTCTATTTTGCCATCAGCAGTAGTATTTATATTACACCAAAATATCTCAAAACAAAAATGTCGCCCACAGGTCAAGCTCGTCCACATCTGTATGATCATGGTGACAAAAGGCAGGCCAGGCAACCAGCTAGTCAATAGTAAAATGTACC
>JXTC01000312.1:173261-191279 GCA_002914845.1 Trema orientale | reverse complement strand
TTAGACTCTAATTAATAATTTAAATAAAGTATCAATGCCTAATTATTAGAGTGCACAAAATTAACCTTACGCGATTAAGCTGAATCTAAGCTAGCTTAGTGTAACTAATCACCAATTCAGTACAGTGACTGCCACCTCGTGCTTACCTGGGGCCGACTAATAAAATGCTATAATTGAGTCCTAAACATTAAATTAAAGCTATTTGACGTGTTAAACGAACTGTGAATTAGGCTCCGAAAAGCGTGAAAAATGCATTTTACCGAAAAACTACTATTTGACCTAGTTGTCAACTAATATGATCTTAATGTATGTGCATATAGTATTGCTATTCATGAATATATTCTTCATTCTTTTCACACACCAAGCTCTCTCTCTGAGGGTATTGAGCCTTTACACTGCATTGGGACATTTTAACAATCATTAGTATAATAATATCTATGTAAATGCATGTAACATAATAAATGAGCATGTTACCATGAAAGTGGTACTAATAACTTCTAGATGGCTAATATGCAACTAGAACATGTTTATTATTGGCTTAGTATGCATGTGAGAATCTTGGGTACCACATAATAAAACAACATTTTTGGTAAGTATGATTAAAATAAAAGTTTTTCAATAATTTAAGAACCAATGTAAAAACAAAATTAACGTTTAGGGCATAAAGTGAGACTTTTTCGATAGTTCAACATTTTAATAACCAACAGAGTCATTTCTTATTAATATTTCAAAAATTTTACATGTCGTCTCGTCCTTAAACTCAAACGATATAGATTTTAAGCATTTACTCCATTTATAATTTACTTATAGAAATGAGATGTCGTTTATTGTCGAAAACGTTCTTGTTATTTTTTTTAGGGGAAAAGTTCTTATTATTTAGCAATATATAAGAACTAAAACCGTTATAATTATCCCAACCCTAGTTAGGTAATGCCTTAATCGGTGGCAGAGAGGAATTTTTTTTGAGTAGCGGTTCAAATACTAAAACTTTTTGGCATTGTTTTCCCTAACCTCTTTGTATTTTGGCATATTAGCCCCTCATCTTTTTCTTTTGGCGAATTCGCCCAATCTTTTACTTCTATTGTAGCTTTGTTCTTTTTTTTTATATTTTTTATTTTTATTAAAAAATGAGACTTAACTAATGACCACCACTTATTACAAATTTAAAAGAAAATAACACACACATTCTACCAGTTATTGTAGCTTTGTTCTTTAGGACAACTAAAAGCATAGAAACCAGTTAGTTGCTGATGTGGCCTTTTACTTCAAATATTCTGTGAAAAGTATCCACTGGAATAATGAAATATGCTTATTAAAGGACCTTTTATTCATCTTCAAAACATACACACCATAGAAAGAGAGTGAAGCTTTTTAAACACAAAATGGGTTGCTAAGGAAAGGGTTGAATATGTTTTTTTTTCTTCGAAAACACAAATACATTTTGGGATTTTTTGCTCTATTGTTGTTGTCAATGATAACATCTACTGGAGGGTTTGATTTAGAGTCCGACATTTTGATAATACAACTTTACATGTATTTTAAGCATATACTTAAAGATGTAGACACCATTGCTATACGAAGACAAAGATTCAGATATTACCTCTTGTGGCTATCAGTACTTAGATGATTAAATCAAGGCCGACTGATTACTAGAATAGGTTTTTCTTTTTGGTATTAGTATTATTGATTAAGACTCATCTACTGGAGGGTTTGATTTAGAGTCCGACATTTTGATAATACAACTTTACATGTATTTTAAGCATATACTTATAGATGTAGACACCATTGCTATACGAAGACAAAGATTCAGATATTACCTCTTGTGGCTATCAGTACTTAGATGATTAAATCAAGGTCGATTGATTACTAGAATAGGTTTTTCTTTTTGGTATTAGTATTATTGATTAAGACTTTAAGAAAAATCTTGTTATCCATTAGACATAGTCTTATGTCAAAGAAACATGACAAGTGTAGATGCTAAATTCTACAATTGAATTTATAGAGGGTCCATGACCACTTGTAATCCTACATCAGAAAAAATAGGTTAGGTTTTTTTTTTAGATTGTGCTCATGAGAGCTGCCTACATACCCTTTGCAGGGATCAAACTCTGATGTAGTTCTGATTTCCTGCAAAAAAGTAAAAAATCAGTAGAGGTCGTGTGTAGAGAGAATAGAATAGAATAGAATATGGAGATAATAGAAAAAGATATATAGAATGAAGAAGAAAACTACGTATTTATAGAAAAATAAGAGGTAATTAATAAATAGAAAACTCTATTAATTAGATAATTAATCATAATTATCTTTTGGGTAACCTAGTCAAAATGAGATACTTAATTGATTTGAATTTTGGGTATCAATTTAGATACTTACCTGATCTTATCTGATAGGTGCATTCAATATCCAATAATTATCATTTTAAAAAAATATATATTCGTACCTTCCATAAATAGTCAAAATGTCACGTGGCCGGCTAAAATACAATTGACAAATTCTAACCCTAACAACAAGAAATCAAGATAACGAAGAAGGAGAAAGAGTCATGGGAGGGAGAAAGGAGACATCTTATCTTAAAGAAACTTGATAAGGAGTCAAGATAAGACAGAAGGAGAAAGAGTCATGGGAGGGATAGGAGACAAAGACCAAATCTGGTCTTTAAAAAAAAAGTCAAACGTTGCTATTCAATCCTTCTTTAAAGTTTCTCTCGTTTAGGCATTTACAAATTGCAAAATGACCTCTGTTTTCCAAGAATGTTTACACTTAAATCCAAGTTAATAATTCAACTTGCAAACTCTACTTATATAAAAATTTGAGTTTTTACAAATACAGATAAGATATATATAAACTATGTTCTAAAATCACCAGCAGTAATTTACGTATATTTTTGAAGAAAAATGCTAAATATCATAACAAATCATCTTAATGAAATAATTTAAATAATGTCGTAGTTGACAAAAATAGCATGTATTGGAGGCAAGGACAAAGCCAAAAAATTTTGTCAATGGGAGCTCAAACACTAACAAAAAAAAAAATGAAAACTATCAAATACAAAAACAGTCCCTAACAGGTTTTTATGCTTGATAAATACTGTATAAATAAATTTCTTTTATAATTTATTAATTATGATCATGAATATCAAATTTAATATAAATAATGTATAAATAATTTTCTTTTGTAATTTATTAATTATTATGACCTGAATATGAAAATTAATATAATGTCTAATTGTAGAGAAGAGTATAAACTTTGTTATAGTTGCGTTGGCTAGTTGGTTACTTACCAAGATTGAGTAATGATGTATAGCGGAGAAGAAAAAATGAGGAGATGTTGTAGTGTTTTCAATTTTTTTTTTTAGCAAAGTGTTTTTACCTTTTTTGAAAATAGCATATTTATAATTTTGCTATATTTGGTCAATTCAATTCTTTTATTAAATTACATAAAACTTAAGTCTTGAGTAAGATGGTCATATGAAATTGGTCTCTCATTTGGCTTTTTTTTTTTCTATTTAATTTAACTCAATTAAATTAATTTATTTCAAAAAGGGAAAAAAATCAATTTATTTTTTTAAAAAAGAGCAAAATTTAAACTAGCATATGCAAATTAGTTACTTGGTTGTTGAAATAACAATTTTTTTGGGTGGAGGCTTAGAGGGTTATCTGCAAGTTTTTTTTTAATCATTTAAAGAATATATGTATCTATACTATTCTTTGTAGCATATATTCATATACTATTTTTTTATAGGATAATACTAGATGTACCAAAGTTTATACTAAATTTTTAATACCAATACATGTGACATTTGAGTTGGCACTATTTAATTGGTGTAATAAAATTTAACACAAATAAGTTAATCATATTCACCAATTGAATATTGCCAACTTACATGTTATATGTATTAGTATTAAAAATTTGGTAAAAATTTTGGTACATATAGTATTATCTTTTTTTATAATTTCATGTTGTACTGGCTTTGTGCCTGATTGGAGGAAGGTTTTTGTACATGCGTGTGTGGTTGCTTTTGAGACCAGTTAATTACTAAATGACTAGTACACAATAAAATTTGAATATAATTATGTATTCATGAATTATTTTTGAGAAATTTAGATAGATGACCAATATTTTAAATTTGATTAAGTAGATGTCCACTTTTTAAATTTTATAGCTAAATGTCCAGGTATATATATTTTTATACTTGGTAGATATGTTTATCTACCAATTTCAGTTACTGTATTGAAATGTACAGGGTATATAATTTTTTGTACTTGGTATATAAAATTTTACACTTGGTATATAAACGTATATACCGAACATTTTGCTAGAACATTTGACAAAGGGATATTTACTTAAATTGAGCCCAAAATTTGATCATATTTCTATAAGGCCCATTACTTTTTAGAGAAAAAATATGACCTTTCATCTTTTTTTTTTTTGGGATAAAACTCTTATGTTTTTTGAGAATATCACAAACCAAGGTGGCATGTTTGGTTTGAAAGAATAGACTTTGAAATAGAAAATTTATTCCACCAAATAGTACATTCCAATTTTTGTTTCATCTTTTTGGCAAAGGAATGAGAATTATAATTCCATTAAATGATGAAATTGTTATTCTACTTCTCTACCAATGGAATAAAAGTTCTAACCTCTTTCAAATTTTGATAAAACTAGTTTTTCCCTCTTTGGCCAACTAAAATATTTTAAGAGTAATTTTGTCAATACACAATATAAAAACCTAATTTTTATAAGGGTAATAGAGTCATTTTTCAGCATAATGGAATTTTGGTAAATAAATATTTTTAAAACATTAAAATAAAATATTTGGATTATTTTATTAGGGCGTACAATAATCCCTTTTTGTATCAAAAGTCCTCAACTTTCATTCTCTTCTTCCCAAGGTTCCTGAGACCCTCTTTCTCACTCTCTCGCTTTCTCTTCTCAAAATCCACCGCTGGCATCAAATCAAGGCCCGAGCTCCGAGCTCCGACCATCGTCGTGCGGCCTAGATGCAAGGAAGACGAGCTCGAGTCTGCGGCTCCACGCGGCAAATTTCGGCAATTCGACCGCCGTGCACCGTCGTCAGCTGCCTCCACTCACCCAAATCTTCTCCCAACGTCGAACCCAACGTGTTTTGGCCAAGGATTGCCGGAAGTTTCTCTCCAGTGAGTATTTATTTGTTTTTGGTCGCTTTTGTAACAAAAATGTGACATTTTAGTATTTATTTTTGTGAACTTTGGGTATTGATTACAAAATTTTGAAAGATAATTACATGATTTAAATCAAGATGGTGGCTGATTATATTATGTGGAATTGACGTTTGATTTGTGAGAAAATCTGGTTTGTAAAGTTGGTATTTCACTGATATTTTCAAAAGTGATAATTTCGTAATTATTTCTATAGATTAATTAGTTCGTCATGAAACTTTTATGGGTTAAAAGTAGAGATTGAAACATGATTAAATACGATTGTTTTGTGTTGAATCGAAATATGGTAATGGGAGAATTTTCAAATTTAAAATCTAATATTTTTCTAATTATTTTCAAAAAGCAGTATTTTTATAAACTTATAAGATTTGGGCCGAAAGATTGTTAAACTTTGAGTTTGGGCCTTGGGTTGTGAATAGGAAGGTAATAACTTTCTAAATGTTCCTTAGAAAATGGTATATTTATAAATAACCAGAAAAATTGGTATTGTCCTAATTACTTTGAAAAAAATGATATTTACGTAATTATTATGGTTAGGTAATTATTTTACCAAGGTAAGTATATAAGGTGAAATAGGGTTAGAAATCATGAATAATTATGGTGGGTAAAAGTAAAAAGGGTATCCAAAAGTATGGTAATTTTAAAATAGAAAAGATGTTATTGTTTTCAATATTTTTAAAAAGTGGTATTTATGTAAATTTTTGGATTTTAAAGCCTAATTAATGCTCCGGGTCTCGAAACTGAATTCCGACTTCGAATTTGGACTCAATTAGGTCGAGAAAATAATTTTAATATAAAATATGACTATGTTTCAAAGTGACACGAAAATCAAAATTTTGTGACTCGTAATTTGTGCCGTTTTGCATGCCATAGGCCGGTCTCACACTGGGACCCACTTTGGCAAACTATATGTCTAACCTAGCATTTTTGGGTGCTCTTAATTCAGCGGTGACCTCCATTTTTCCATTTGAGGCTCCAGTAGAAAAGTCACTTTTTCAAGTGGACTTACCGGGATCCCCAAAACGACCGTTCGAACACCTAAGTGACCAATGGAAGTTTCTTCGAGTGTCGTTAGCTTGGTAAAGCTACCATATTGAGATAGGGGTCCAATTATCTGATTTTTATCTATCTGTGTTGGATTTTAATTACATTAAAATTTATTTATGAAAATCGTGATTTTATGATAATTTGATAAATTGTTGATACGTGTTGGATTATACTGGGATTAGACTATGTGGATTTTTATACTTATTATTACATTGTGATTATGGGGTAAAACACGATGTGTTGCCCATGTTACAGTAAATCCCAGGATAATGCCAAGTGAGACTTTAAAGCATGAATTGATTAATTCCTTGATGCATGGTTGTTGTGAACTGTTAAATATTGTATATACCATAGGATCACACATAAGATACATCTTAGGCATCACGGTGTTTAGTGGGCGGCTAGCATCCTTACCCTCAGTGAGAGCGCGTAAACCCGTGCGGGGTTTTTCTTGTTATTCCCACTCGGTAGGCATAGGCATTCAGTTGCCCCTCCAGTTCGATAGGCATAGACACATGGGTGTCCCTCCAGTTTTTTGGGATAGGTATCAGGCAGAGAGTACTTAGTACACATAGTACGAGTTACTCTGGTTCGTGATGAGAGGATGTGAGCTCATGGGATGAGATGATTTATATAATGTACAATTATGTGGATTTGATTTTAGTTTTGAATATGTGATTATTTTGGATACCAATTATTTATAAAAACTTGGTTTATAAATGGATTTTGGAAAATGTATTAACCATGCAGGTGTGGAAAAATTATATACATTCAAAAAGATAATTGAATTTCTACTAAGCATGTGAATGCTCACCCCCCCTACTTTTCCCACTTTCAGGTGATTGTTTAACTGAGGTAGTAATTCTGGTGGTCAGATAAGCTGCGTAGCTTGTACTTGCTATTCTCTCTTAATCCTTGGTGGGTGTTCAAACTCTGTTGTCTTTCTTTCTTGTTCAATTATTTAGCCAAGATTAGTAATCGAATGTATGATGATGATTTTGTTGATAATTTGCGAGAACTTGAAAATGCAAGAGATTTAATGTGACATATTTTGGACATTGAATTAAAGTTTTTAGTGAAACTCAATTTTTCATGGTTTTTAATTTCTCAACAAGTTTTTCAAAAGAAATAGCTGGAAATTTACTTAAACTTTGAAAGGTATTTTACTTAAGTAATTAAGACTAGTAAGAGTTTTATTGACTATGGATTTTATAACGATTTGAGAATCAAAATAAAATTATTTAATACCCGATATCTCTTAAATTTTAGTAAAATTAATATTTTATTATTTTTCCACATAAAATTTCTAAAAGTCACGACTTTGGATTTTCGGTCGTGACACACAATATATTTCATTCCATTCCACTGTTGATTCCAATTTTAACTAAACAATGTATTATCATTCATATTCATTTTTCAATTCCATTCCCATTACCATTCCCATTACTATTCTAATTTCATTCCATGAACCAAACACTACCTAAGCGTGATTTCTTATTACCGAAAAGTATAATTCTACCTCTAAAGTTTGCATAACTAAGAACTTGTTTGGATATATATATATATATATTTCAAATGCAATAAAAGGGAAGATCTTATTCCTTTCCAAAAAAAAAAAAAGAAAGAAAAAATGGGAAACCTTCTTGTAGTGGTCAAAAAATGGTTAGATAATTATTAGTCCAAATAGAATGGACCTTTACGTCCAAAAAGCTCATCGACACTATAATAAGACCAGACAAGAAATGGGCTCATAAGGCCCAACCCATGAAATTATATCCAGTAGCCAAAGTCCAATTAACCAACTAACCAAGGACTCTGCCCGAGACCCGATCCGACCATAACTAAAATGAGGGACCCAGCAAATCTTAGAGATATCCTCAGTAAAGGACCTCTAACTTAGTCCGCGAGAATAATTCAAAATACGGGACCACATACTAATAATTTTAGAGTATGACAAATTGGCTCCAGCTGCCCCCAATTCACCAAATTCGGAGCATGACAGCTATCCCCAATTATTACCAAATTCAAAATAAGACAGCTGCCTTCAACGGGTCTAAGAAGACTCCTATAAGTAGGAATCGAAATGGCACCTAGAGGTAGATCAATTCGGAACAGCCTACTCTTGCATTCTCTCTTTTTCTCTTTGATTCATATCAACGTTCACCCCTTAAATACTAAGATCAGAGAACTTATCTTGGAGCCATCTAAGATATCTAAATTCATCCATAGTCTACCAATACGACTCTGCATCCAGACTTATGTTTCTATTCATTAAATTACTTATATACTTTATCATATTCATATCTACATGAGTTGCATTCTGATTTGAGCATCGGAGTCCCTTTGGCTGGCACCACCCCGGTGTTTCCATTCGAACTCTTACGTCTTTTGATTTTGACAGGTTGCTCGCGGCCCAATTCCGAGATAGTAGAAACGAGCCTCTACAATTTGGCGCCCACCATGGGGCCCTAGCAATCATACTTACAACGAAAGACGAAAGAGCACTCTGCCAACGAAGCCATGGCTGACTTCAGCGAAGCACCTCATCTCTCGGTCCAGATCACAGCTCTCAGTGCCCAGATGAATGAAAATTGTGAGAAGATGGAAAGGCTTGAGGCGGAAAACGCTGCCATGAGGACGGAGAATGCCGAGTTACTTGTGAGGATGGAATCGCTCTCCGCCCAATCAACCATTGAGCAACCTTCACGCGTTAGGATCACGGTCAACCCGATGCAACCTCTTGATGACTTCACTCCCATGGCAAATCATGGTGACATAAGACAATTTGCACGAGATTCGTCTACTTCCAATGGGTATTTCCAAACCCCAACTACTTTACCTAATATAGTAAATTCAACTTTGAATGCAGGTGGACAGTTGGTTGTACCCGAACAGACACATGAGAGTGCACTCGGACATCAGCAGGCGGTTGGATATACCCAGCAAGGTGCACTCGGACAGCAGCCTGTGGCCGAACAAACGCAGCAGGACACACTCGGACAACAGAGTGCACTGAGACAGCAGCCTGCTACCGGGCAGACCCAACAGGATGCACATGGACAACAGAGTGCACCCGGACAACCGCCTGCACCCGGACAGATCCAGTAGGGTACGCTCGGACAGCAAGGTGCATTCGAACAGCAGAATGCACGCGGACAACAACCTATAAATGGACACTCCCAGCATAGTGTACTTGGACTTACCCCGCATTCTGCACCTCTGCACCAGCCTAATGATGATCCAGAACTGACACGTAGACTAGCTGAAATGGAGGCACTCATCCAGAGGATCCCAGGGGTTCCAGCTCCTATAAAGAAGAGTGCGATTAGTTGTTATACCGACTCTCCATTCGTTAACGAGATAGCCTTGGTAGAAATGCCCCGAAAATTCAATTTCCCAAACATGAAGATGTTCGATGGGACCACTAATCCAGACGACCACATCGCCCAATACAGACAGAGAATGTTTACCGTAGCTATCCCTCGAGACTTGAGGGAAGCTTGCATGTGTAAGGGGTTTGGTTCTAGCTTAATTGGACCAACTCTCCAGTGGTATACAAACTTACCTAATAATTCTATTCGTTCTTTTGCTCAATTAACGGATACTTTTATGGAGCAATTTGCTAGCAGCAGGAAATTAGAAAAGCAGTCAGAGGACCTCTACGGCGTAGTTCAGAGGAGAGGAGAACCTTTACGAGATTTTGTAGGCCGCTTCAACAAGGAAAAGGTTTCCATAACTAATTGCAACCAACTCACAGCAATTTCAGCCTTCAGGAAAGGACTCCACCACGACTCTGACTTCTACAAGGAGTTGACTAAATATCCATGCAGAACCATGGAGGATGTCCTAGCTAAAGCATGGGCACAAATCAAGTGGGAGGAGGATGAGGCCAACTATTACTACTCGTCTCCCTCCTACTCACGAAGGGATATTCGAAGGGACTCTAGAACAGACAGACGTCAAAATGATCGAAAGGCTGAACCCTACCCCCCTCCACGAAGAATTGAGAACAAAAGAAATGATGCACGCCGACCTTTTGAGAAGATGATAAAGCCCAGAGATGGACCCAAAGTACCAGACTACAATCTTTCAATTACTCCTATCGAAGTAGTGGCAATACTGAAAGGACTTGGCAACAAGGTAAAATGGCCAGAGAAGATGAGGAGTCCTAGTGACCAAAGAGATATAACCAAATGGTGTGAATTCCATGGAGATCATGGACATCGAACGGATGAATGCATCGCTCTCAAACTCGAAGTTGCCAACCTCCTGAAGCAAGGCCACCTCACAAACCTCCTTACTGATAAAGGAAAGAAAACGATGCAGCAACGAGGGGAAAGGATGAACAATCAAAGAGAGCCAACTCCACCGGAGCCACCTCGTCATAAGCGAACAGTCAACGTAATCACAGGAGGATCAGAAGTGAGCAGAGTCACCACTCCGCAGCAAAAAAGCATACACGGCAGAGTGCTAGACCACAAATCCAAATAAGTAGAGAAGTTGTGCACCAACTCGCGCAAGTGATCGGCTTCTCAACATCTGAATCCACTAAGCTTCTTAACCCTCATCATGATGCACTAGTTATTTCTTTATATATTGCTAATTGTTTTACAAAACGAATTCTGATTGATAATGGTAGTTCTGCTAATGTCTTATTTCTTAGTGCCCTCAGGGAAATGAAAATAGTAGAATCCAATATCACTAGGAGATCCACTATCCTTATCGGATTTAGTGACGAACGTAAAAGCACTCTTGGTGAAATCGTGCTCCCAGTATACGCCGAAGGAGTCAACCTCTACACCAAGTTCCTAGTGATGGATTCCCTCTCAGCATACAATGTGATATTGGGAAGGCCATGGATCCACGAGATGGAGGCAGTACCTTCAACATATCACCAAGTCCTAAGATTTCCAACCAAATGAGGAGTTAAAGAAATCTAAGGGCAACAAAAAGATTCCAGAGATTGCTACCAGACCACCATGAAAGGAAAACCAACCCAGTTATAGCAATTACTGCAACAAACTCCTTCTAAATCCGATCCTGATCAACCAAACATGGAGGAGTTAGACGAAGTCCAAATCCACCCAGACTATCCCGATCACAAGGTCCAAATAGGAGCAAAACTTACTCCTACATTAAGGGAGAAGATGATAGAATTCCTCAAACAATACCATGACTATTTTGCATGGTTACACACAGACATGACCGGTATTGATCCAGAAGTTGCGATGCACCAGCTACAGGTCGATCCCGATTACCCACCTGTAAAACAAAAAAGGAGACGGTTCGCCGCAGAAAGGAACAAGATCATAAATGAAGAGATACAGAAGTTAATTGACATTGGATCAGTCCGAGAAGTACACTACCCCGACTGGTTAGCAAATATCGTAGTAGTGAAGAAGAAGAATGGCAAGTGGCGAGTCTGCATCGACTTCACAGACCTCAACAAGGTATGCCCCAAAGACTCATTCCCTTTGCCACACATTGACATGCTCGTAGACGCCACTGCTAGGCATGAACTCCTTAGTTTCATGGATGCATTCTCTGGGTATAATCAAATCCTAATGCATTCAGACGACCAGGAGAAGACAGCCTTTGTGACTGAGCGCGGTATATTTTCCTACAAGGTCATGCCATTCGGCTTAAAGAATGCAGGAGCAACATACCAGCGACTTGTCAATAAGATGTTCGCTGACATGCTTGGTAAAATAATGGAGGTCTACATAGATGACATGCTTGTAAAATCTCTCGTCGCAGAAGAATATATAGCTCATCGGGAAGAGTCATTCAAAGTGCTCCAAAGGTATAATATGAAACTTAATCCTTCTAAATGCTCTTTTGGTATGTCCTCAGGGAAATTTCTAGGATACCTAGTCACCCAACGAGGAATTGAAGCAAACCCAGATCAGATTCAATCCGTCCTTGGCATACCATCACCTACTTGCATCAAGGATGTTCAGAAATTCGCAGGCAGAATTGCGGCACTCAACCGTTTCATATCTAAATCCTTAGAACGCTGCCATCTTTTCTTCAAAGCTTTGCGTAAGTCCAAAACTTTCGAATGGACACCAGCATGCGAGGAAGCGTTGAAACAACTGAAGGAATACTTGACCAACCCACCTCTCCTCTCGAAACCAAAGAAGGGAGAGATGCTCTTCATCTACCTGGCAGTCTCAGGGACTGCAGTCAGCGTAGTCCTAGTACGAGAGGAAGAAGGGAAATAACACCCAATTTACTATGTTAGCAGAACATTGCTAGATGCAGAATCAAGGTATAGCCAACTAGAAAAGCTAGCACTCGCCTTGATCGTAGCCGCAAGGAAGCTCCGACCTTACTTCCAATGTCACTCTATCACAGTACTCACCACATTCCCACTTAAGTCCATCCTCCATAAACCAGAACTCTCTGGCCGTTTGGCCAAATGGGCAGTAGAACTCAGCGAACATGATATATCCTTTAAAACACGAACAACCCTAAAATCTCAGGTATTAGCTGATTTTATAGCAGATTTTGCTCCTAACACTCATGAACATGCAGAAAAAGAGTTATTATGCATGACGGAATGAGTCCGATCTAGCATGTGGAGTTTGTACGTGGACGGCTCTAGCAATGTGAAAGGGAGCGGTCTAGGAATTGTCCTGACCTCACCTGAAGGAGATGTACTCGAACATTCAATACATTCAAAACAACCAACAACGAAGCCGTGTACGAGGCCATGATAGCTGGGCTCAACCTAGCCAAAGAAATGAACATCAAACGCATCACAGTCCATAGTGATTCCCAACTCGTAGTCAACTAGATGAAAGGAAGCTACCAGGCACGAGACAACAAAATGACCTCTTACATCACCATTGTCAAGGAGCTGCAATCATCCTTCGAGGAATTTTCAATACAACAAGTACCAAGAGGAGATAACAATCATGCGGATGCACTTGCTAACCTTGGATCAGCCATCCAAACAACTAAATCCACGACAATTCCCGTGGTTTACATGCAGTGGCCAGCAGCTTGGAAGAGTGAGGAGCACCAAGTGTTCAACCTAGCTGACGACGACTCATGGATGACTCCAATAATAAACTATCTCCAGCAAGACTTATTACCAGAAGATAGAAATGAAGCCCGTCGAGTGAAAACCAAAGCAGCACGCTTCTCCCTTATCAAAGAAAAACTTTACAAACGTTCCTTCTCCGGTCCATATTTAAGATGTATTAACCATGCAGAGTCAAAATACATCCTTGGTGAGCTTCATGAAGGGGAGTGCGGTAACCATTCTGGGGGAAGGAGCTTGGCAAATAGAGCCCTAACAGCAGGCTACTACTGGCCAACCATGAAAGCAGACTCCATGGAGTATGTCAAAAGATGCGACAAATGCCAAAGATTTGCCCAAGTATCACATCAACCACCAGAACAACTTACCCCAATCACTTCTCCCTGGCCATTCATGAAATGGGGGATGGACATCATCGGCAAGCTTCCAACTGCACTCGGACAAAAAGTCTTCATGCTTGCAGTCACAGATTATTTTACTAAATGGATAGAAGCAGAGTCCTTCCACCAAGTACGAGATCGCGAGGTGAAAAGTTTCATCTGGAAAAATGTGATATGTCGATATGGGATCCCCAAAGAGATCGTGACTGACAACGGTTCACAATTCATCAGTACCGACTTCCAAGACTTCTGCAAGTTTTGGAATATCAAGTTGAGCTTTTCAACACCAAGATACCTACAAGCAAATGGACAAGCGGAGTCTTCTAACAAAACAATTTTGAACACTCTCAAAAAACGCCTGGAACAAGCAAAGGGATGGTGGGCTGACGAGCTTCCAGGAGTTCTATGGTCATACCGAACAACAGCAAGAACATCAACGGGAGAAACACCATTCTATTTAGCATATGGAATAGAAGCAGTCATCCCTACCGAAAACGAAGTACCAACAGCCCGATTTGAGTTCACAACAGATGAACAGAATTGGAGAAATATGGAGCATGAGCTAGACACAATAGATGAGAAAAGGGAAAAAGCTTTGGTGCGGATAGCTGCATATCAACAAAACATAGCAAGACACTACAACAAAAATCTTCGCACCCGGAGATTCAAAGTTAGCGACTGGGTGCTTCGAAGAGTGTTCCAGAATACGAAGGAAGCTGGAGCAGGCAAACTTGCTCCAACATGGGAAGGTCCCTACTTAATCACCAAGGTAATAGGACATGGAGCATACAAACTCCAGACAAAAGATGGACGCGACATCAACAATAGTTGGAATGCAATCCACCTAAAACAGTATCACTTCTAAAAACTCTCTTTTCACTTCTTTATTTCCTAGAAAGTTTCTGAGTTAAGCATCGGAGAGCCGATGGCGGCAATGCCATCGGTTGGTCTCTAACAAATTTTTTGCAGTCTTCCATCAGAGGAAGAATACGCATCTCCAAACATAGAATACATAGCATTAATCTCTTCCATAAGAGTCCGAATGAAAAGATTCAAAGGACCTCGCAGATGGACTCCTCTCTCAAACTCCGAATACGACCTGACTTATCAAGGACATTTAAATCAAGCAAATGTACTTTGTACATTGTAAAAAGGCTAGAAATTAAATATAGAAGATGAGAGAAATGTGGCACTCTGCCATACATTGACTATGAGGACATGTTCTTTTGTAACAATAAGACTACAAGTCATAGGTTTGAACAAAAGTCCTTCAGAGGACACATATTGCATCGTTTATAAAAACTACAAAGTACAAACAAAAATAAATAAGTCCAAGTACAACTTTGCAAAGTTATACTTAGACTGGGGGGGATAAAGGAGAACATTAAGAAGCAATGAAAGCATCTAGTTCCAAACAACAAAAGAAAGCAGAATAAAAAGGAAAGAAACGTTGTACTGAAAGATATTACAGTAATCCAAAAGTTTAAACATAACAAAAGATGGCTCAGTCCTCAGCCATATCAGGAGTTTCACCAACCGACATTCCTCCAACTGAGGCATCTAAGGCATCCTCATTATCTTCCTCCTCCTCCTCTTGAGGATTCCCTATTGCAAAGAGAGCCTCATAATCCTGAATATACTTTGAACTATTCCATTGGCCAGCAAGGAAGTCTTTGGCCATTTGACCATGGACCTGGATTTCAGACTCCAAAGCTGCCACAGCCCTCCTGTCTTCAAGCTCAGCATTCTGAACTTGAAGAGCCTCATTCTCACCGCGTAGAGTCTCAATTTGACTCAAGGCTTCCTAAAGAGAAGCAAAAGCTTCATCCTTCCCTCGCTTAGCCTCTCCAAGCTCCTCCTTGAGTTAAAGCTTGACAGCCTGAAGTTCTTCGCAAGCACCCTGCGCATCAAGACGATGAAAAGAAGATTGATCTCGAGCACTTACAAGCTGATCTTTCAAAGACTTAATTCATTTCTTGAAATAGACCACGCCTTGGACAGCCTGACAAAAAGATGATGTTTAGTAAGACAAATCACTAAAAAAAAAAAAAAGAACACTCATCGAAAAAGCATAAGCTGTGATTGATTCAAAGTTGGAATCATCTCCAACCTGATCCATTCTATCATGATCTTCAGGAAATAATAGCTTGTCCACCTCCTCAAAAATGGGAGCCATCTCAGAGGAACAAGAGCTAGAAGGAAAAACAAGGCTAATGTCACCCGTATCCTGAGTATTCTCCACAACAACACGCTTCTTCTTTCCTCCTACGCTACCCCTAGTAGGGTCAGTAGCTGCATTAGGAACTGGAGAAACCGAAACCTTGTGAGGAGCCTTTCTCGAGGTACCTCCTTTTTTTGTTTAAGACTTACGCAGCAGGAGTTCTTCAAGAGCATTATCACCAGCTAGGGGAGCAACCTTTCCAGGTCCTGACATAATATGGTCTGCAAACAACTGTTCAGCAGGAGTTAGCTCTGGAAGAATCGAAAGATGGTAACCCAACAACTCGAGACTCCTCCTGATTAGAAGTGTCAAAGCAACAGCCCTACTAGAAGGATAAGGTATACCTTCAGGAGGAACCGGCACTTGTCTCCACAAACTACTCTTCCTCAAAGAACTCTCTGACAAAACGTTCTCCCAATACCTCTCCTTAATAGATAAAGAAAGGATAACACCAGCAACCTCTGGAGTACCACGTGAACCAAAATGGTCTGCTAGAACTTTAATTCTACCTATAATAGAAAAAAGAAGCAAGTCAGTCTGCTAAAGAGAAAGTAAGGCAGAAACCCAAAGCCATTATAAATAAATAAATACTCACACCCGCTAGTCCAATATGACGGGATTGGAGAATCGACTCTCAACCCCAAATTCTCAAATAGAAGAAACAAATAACGATTCTTCCAACGTTTGTCACCGTCTTTAAGACCAGTAATAAGATTGCGTTCCGACTTACGACAGACAAGATTATATCGCCCTTTTTCTAGTGGATGTTCTTTGGAATAAAAACAAAAGAAGATGTCTCTAAGACTAGCAACTAGCCCATATTTTTCAGCAAGAACTTCAACAGCCAGCAAAACACGCCAAGTATTTGGTATCAATTGGCTGGGACAAAGTATATGAAAAGCACAATACTCCTCTACTAATCTAGGGAGAGGGAGGCGAAGCCCGAATTTAAAAGGAAAAATATACATACATATCCAACCAGGGAGATTTGAATCCACCCTCTCAAATTTATGAGGAGCATGCAACTTCACATTATCAGGTATCCTATAAGTACTACGAAAAGAAATAAGTTCAGTCGGACCAATAGTTGACATAGGGTTTTTTATCAACAAATTTCCTCTCTTGCCTCCCGCAATGAGACCATCAACATCCGAAGAATATGAGGCCAAAATAACACGAGGAGGGTGCATCACGCCCCTAGTTGTGTGACATTCATTGCCTACACATGTAACAACATTATCAACCGGTACCCCGCATGGGACGAATGAGCTTATTGAAGAAGAACATACTTCTTCCTCCTCTTCACTATCTGATAACTCTTGTCTAAGGGCAGACATAATATCATCTACGGGTGGACCTAAAACACGAAATCACCAATCCTAAAATTAGTATCTCTTCACGAATAAAAAGAACAGTCGGACATATAAATAAACAAACTACTCTAAGCGTGCTCACCCTACATAAACAGTCATCCAAAAGAAGAAGAATAATATTAAAAGAGCAACCGGCCAGAGAAACCTCTACTAAATCGCATCCATCCTAGAGATATACGTTTCAATCAAACAAAGGTAGTAGTATATGGGAGCATTCATCCTAATCATATTCTACATTTGAGCAATCATCCCATAAAATCTGTCCTATGACAAAGGAAAATCAGAACAAAAGATTGAAGAACAATACTCGAACAACTTTCAATGGATCCAAGAACCTTCGAAGAACAATCAAAGGAAACGAAAGAACCTTCAAATAAAACCTACAAAAACATTCAAAGGAAAGAGAGCTTACCAAAGAATTCCTCCAAAGGAATTGAAGACTTTCCCCAAAGCTCCTTAAAGAATGAGAATGGAAGGGAGAAAAACTCTCTTTACTTATAGCCATCAACACTTCTCGGATGAGTGACAAGTGTTCACCATCCATAGAGCACGAAAATCAACAAAGTAACAGATAAATATTGTACTGAGTAAAAAGGATTACTCAGTCCATACTTAGACTGATAAAGATTTCAAATCATTGCAAGTAATGTTTACACACGGACACGCGTGCATGTGCCCGATCCGCAATCGGATGCACACGGGCATGCGCGGGGTTGGCACGCAGATGCCCACTAGCATACGGCAGGACGGC
>JXTC01000312.1:78062-172875 GCA_002914845.1 Trema orientale | reverse complement strand
AGACCAGACAAGAAATGGGCTCATAAGGCCCAACCCATGAAATTATATCCAGTAGCCAAAGTCCAATTAACCAACTAACCAAGGACTCTGCCCGAGACTCGATCCGACCATAACTAAAATGAGGGACCCAGCAAATCTTAGAGATATCCTCAGTAAAGGACCTCTAACTTAGTCCGCGAGAATAATTCAAAATACGGGACCACATACTAATAATTTTAGAGTATGACAAATTGGCTCCAGTTGCCCCCAATTCACCAAATTCGGAGCATGACAGCTATCCCCAATTATTACCAAATTCAAAATAAGACAGCTGCCTTCAATGGGTCTAAAGAGACTCCTATAAGTAGGAATCGAAATGGCACCTAGAGGCAGATCAATTCGGAACAACCTACTCTTGCATTCTCTCTTTTTCTCTTTGATTCATATCAACGTTCACCCCTTAAATACTAAGATCAGAGAACTTATCTTGGAGCCATCTAAGATATCTAAATTCATCCATAGTCTACCAATACGACTCTGCATCCAGACTTATGTTTCTATTCATTAAATTACTTATATACTTTATCATATTCATATCTACATGAGTTGCATTCTAATTTGAGCGTCGGAGTTCCTTTGGCTGGCACCACCCCGGTGTTCCCATTCGAACTCTTACGTCTTTTGATTTTGATAGGTTGCTCGCGGCCCAATTCCGAGATAGTAGAAACGAGCCTCTACACTTCTCAAGATCAAATTTGCTTGAGAATGAGAAGGTTCGACTGCTCTTTTTTTTCTTAAAAAAATATAAAATGAAAAATGGACAACAAAAGTTTACAAAGCAATCCCTAAAACGGAAGAATGGATTTTATCCGAAAAAAGAAGAAGGAAGAATTGATGGAAAATAAGAAAATTACCCTTAGTCACGATAGATTTAGACTTATATTAAATTGAGAAATTACCTATATTGTGATTCTTTTTAAATGACCCAATAGGTGATTTAAACATTGTAATTATATGCTCAGCTTGTTTGGTATAACACCCATATATCTAATATTAAGGTTTTTTTAGTGGGCAACTATATATATATATATATTTAAAGGGAGGGGCTACAGTAGGGGCGTCCCTACGTAGGGTCACCTCCTATACACCGTTTGATGGGAATCTGTGAGGAATCTGTTTATACACAGATTCTCATCAAACGGTGTATAGACATGGCCCTACGTAGGGACGCCCCTACTGTAGACGCACCCAAAAATAAAAGTAAAGAGATAAACAAAAATAAAATTGCTTGAGGAACAGAGATTTGACAGCTAATTGCAGACTTTTCGCTTAAAAAAAAGTCCAATAATACAAAGGGAAAGTAATATTTAGATTTTATAGATAGCGTGTGGATAAGTTATTTGATACGATGTTGCTATATCTTTTATTTATTTATTTATCTGTATTTTTTTTATATTGGGGTGGAGAATTGAACTTTAGACTTCAATATTAAAAGTCAGGTGTATTTACCATCAGGCCAAGCCTGCGATCACGCTACGTTCTTTATTAGATTCTTACCATCTCATGAGTGTATAATAATGTTCCTTTCTTGTATTATTTATTTTGATCGAGATCAATTTTCTAACTTCTTTTAAAATAGAATAATAAGCCCTTAAAAGATAAATTAAAGTGCATGCCACTTTTTTTACACTTAATTTATTAAATGTAAATTTTCCTTTTTTTATAGCTATATGGTTGAGTATATAAATTGTTACATAAGGTATATCTACTTGAATAATATTTGAGATACTAACTTTTGTATCAAATTTTTAATACCAACACACGTGGTATGTGATTTGTCGACACTCAATTAGTGATAATGTTTAATCTATTTATGATAAATTTTAATACACTAATTAGATGGTGATAACTTATATGCCACATGTGTTGGTACAAAATATTTGGTATAAAAGTTGAGATATGTAGTGTTATCCATATCTTTTTTTTTTAAAAATTGTTATCCATATCTATTTATATATCAATTTTAGATAATTATATTAGTTTTTATACTAGATACATCATATATTACACTTATTGTATACACTGATAAACCAATTATTTTGCTATAACATTTAAAAAATAAAAATTTACCTAAAGTGAGCTTAAAATTTGATCTTTTACTTAAGTTAGAAGAGTGTAGCATATACACTCTATTTTAATAATTAATAGGAACATGAATACAATAGAATGTGAACAATGTAATTTCATTTAACATTGAAACTATTGTATGAATATCGATTTTCCTTCTTTTTTCTTTTGAGAATAATGTCTGAATATTGATTACTATATGTTTAATTAGTCTTTTTTTTTTCTTATTTTTGTGAAGGGAAATTTGATTAGTAGTAAGAATGAACCAAAAAAATATTTGAAAAAATATTCCTAAATTTAATCATTAATTTATTTTTTATAATAATATTTTAAAATATGTTGGAGGCGCTTATTATATCATAACAATGCTAATCAATTTATTCGAGTAAAAGTATTATTCAACACAAAATATTGATCAATTAACTATTAAAAATGATTTAACTTTTTAAAACTAAATTCGTATAAAATAAAGTGGGTGGCTCTATTATCACCCTTTTTTTTCCCTCTTTCCACCCTCTTTCTAATTAATTAATTAATTCCAAAAATATCAGTTTATAAATTGACGTTAGTATCCCATATAGCATTAAATAATTAAATCTTATTTCTTAGCATATCCCTCAAACACACCAGTATACTAATGATATGATATTATGCCATAAATATCAAAAATCAAGGTTTATAAAAATTCAATGAGCAATTATGATTGCCCAAGATTTTGATCATACTAATGACTTAGATTGTAGTGGGGTAATATTCTTCAATTTTCAATATTATTGATGTTTATTTGTTCTTATTTTGTATTTAAAAGATAATGGAAATCAAATTTTGTCAGTAAGTTTTAATTTTTCTCAAGATTTTTATCATTACTTGGTAATACTTCTTTTGAATCTTTGTTAGAAAACTTTAGGTAAATTTTGTTAATCTCAATTATGCACTAAATTTTCTTGATGTTTGTTTTTCTTTCTTTTATTAATATTTACGTTTCATTTTTTTTTTCGGAATTTATGTTTCGCTATCATTAGTTTTTTCCATCTGAAAAGGTGAAGTGCCATCATGATCTATGCGGTCAAGTATATTCTCAAATAGCAATTGTACCGCCAAAATGTATATTAAGAAATCAACTAATCCAACTTTGGAATCTAAATGCAAGCATCACAACCCATTGATAATAGAGAACCGTTTAGTCGTTGGAAATAAACACCCAATACCAAATTAATTTTATAATTACCTCCTATTAAATAATCTAGCAAGCCTAGTAAAACCTATAATTAACTAGTATATCGGCAAAAAGGGTCGATCTACATAGATTGGATTTTAAATTAGTTGTTAAATACCAAAATTATCATAGCCTTTTGTCAAAAAAAAATTATCATAGGCTAATTTTATCTTAGCATTAAAACTAAATGAATTTAAAATAAAATGAATAAAAATAAAGATAAAAAGAATAAAGTATGGAAATTACTATGCACTAAAGTACTAAGGACATGATTTCCTCTAATTACTCTTAAATTCGTCAAATTAAGCAATTATTAGACTAATTCCACTAAATTCACTAATCAAGGGACTTAATCTAATCTCATTCCCTCTCTCGAGTGCTGAATGAAATAATATGCCTAAGTACCAAAGTTGATATCTCTATCTAACCTGGTTGTCTAAGCACTCATTAAGTTTTTGCCCTTAAGAATTTTCTAATTTGATTATCTAGGTGTTGATTTCTTCTCGGTCTCTCAACAACTTAAACTATGTTTCTTAATTCTGATTTATAAAATCAAACTCTCTCAAGTATCAAAATCACAACATAAGTTCAACTAATTCATTGGCCACATAAATTAAAGGCAATAGGCAAGAAGAAATATAAATGAATTGACAATGGAAAATAAGCCAACAATTAACAAAATATGCAAAGCAAAATATAAAAAGAGTACATCAAATCCTAAGATAGAGAATCATTCCAAGCATAGTAGAATCCAAGACTAATCTCATAAAGAATTTCAATATTCCAAATAAATTATATAATATGCCCAATACAAAATTCAAATGAGATTAGGATGAGAAAGAGGAAGAGAAAAATCTTTTGTGGAGGTAGAACTTCAACCCTTCAATTCTTCAAGTATCTCTCTTAAGCATCCTCTCCAAATTCCAGCTCCAAAGCTCGCCCCTTCTCTGGGATTTTTAGCTCTTAAAGATGTGTCTCCTCTTCCAACTCTCCATACCTTGAAATGGAGGTTAAAATGCGTATTTAAAGGACACTAAGATGACATAAGAAAGGAAGAAATCTAACCATCCATTGGCATAAGATCAAGGACCAAAAATGGCCATTAAAGTTGGCCAAAAACAAGTGAACACATGGCTGCAAACTGGAGAAAACGCTGCTTATGCGCGTGCTGAAAAATGAATTGGCATCGTGGTGCCCATTTTTGGTACTGCGGGGCTAGCGTTTCTAGTGTTGAGGCACCACAGTGTCCATTTTTGGGCACCGCGACGCCTAGTTACTGATCCAGTTGAGCTTTTTAGCTCTCTTTGATGCTCCAGGTCTCGTTTCGGCTGTTAATGACTTCATAAACTTCTCTTTTTTGATGCCAAATATACACTAAGCCTCAATTTCTTTTTTTCTACCACGAAAACATAAAACAATATTAAAGCAATATAAATATTTGAGAACTTACACTTATTTGAACTTGGACAACACTTGATTTGTGAGTAAAGTACACACTCATCACCCATGCTCTACTCCCTTTTTAAACCACCTGCTGCTAAGCATAAAGCTTCTACATGGTACTTAGGTTCGTTTGGTAGAATTTTCTAAACCATTGAATTATTGAAAAAAAGCAAAAGAATTTAATCTAAAACTAATTTACAGTAAAATACTAGGAATTAGAAATATGGGAAAAGAAATTTTTTAAAAATATTTACCAATCGGTATTTTTGTTCTTAATGAAAATTTATAAGGTGTGTAAAAATAAATTTTGAAATATTAGAGAGATATATTTAGAAGGGAGGCTAGGACAGAAAAAACGAGGATGGCAATAGAACTACCCAATAAAGTTGTCAAACGTGTCGTGCCATATTGAAAAAGCTCCATTTGAGTTGGGCACACACGTTATTTCATGCTATACTAGGTACAACCTATTTCTTATTCGTGTCGTGCCCAAAATTCTAAATAACTAGCCCAGTATGGCATGTTGGCTCATGTTCAAACGTGTCGTATTGTGTCACCCTATGTACCTAGATATATCGATTTATTTGGGCTAAAATTGGCCCATGTAATTAGTAAATTTTATTGATTTTAATAAAGTTTCTAATTTTACCTATATAAACCTAAACGAATTGCAAAAATATGAAGGGCAGCTTTTGTTTTAATTTTTTACAGTTTTTAGAAAAATATCATTTTAAAAATGATTACTAGTTACTAGTTTTTGGTTACTGGTTACCAAATACTAGTTATATAATAGTTATAAGTACCTTTGGTTACTAGTTACCAATTTCTAAAAACTGGTTATCGGCTACTACATACTATGTCAAAAATAACATTTTTCTAACTACTTTTTAGAAAATGGTATTTTTCTAATAAAAACCGTATCAAACCTACAAAAAACACATGTCACCGTATTTTTTAATTTTTTTTCTAAAAATTATGTAAAAGGCATGATTCCCATTTTAGTACCGTGTTATAAAAATTTTTCCTTTCGAATCATTTAAATATATATAAAAAAATATTAAGGTAATAATTTAAATATAAAAATTTTTTAATACCAAAGAGAAATTAAAAAATATTTGAGAAATTTTTGCATATCATAATTGATTATAGTTAAGTCTCTCACAATCAAGTTGGTATTTGTATACTGGAAAAAAAATTTATAATAATATATGTATAACGTGCTAATATTTCGTACTTATGTACTAGTGTATCGTCAATTTTGTCGTGCTAATGGGCTATTCAGGATTCTAAAAATAACACATTAGGTAGTGTCAATTCACAATTATATACTACATATAAATATATAATTTTTACTATAAGTTATAATAATAAAAAAGAACAGAAATGATATATCTATCTTTCAAAGTTTTATTTTTTTTAAAAAAAGAATTTTTTAATGCAAAAAATACATAAACAAATAAATGAATAAATTTTTGTACTGATTTAACATTTGTACTAATTTTCTAATAGTAATGGTATTTTTGTCTATATAATGTTAATTCCATTCTATTCCATAATAAATCAAACATAATAATCCTCATTCAGACACTGATTCTAACATATTAACCAAACAACTCAATCAATTTTTTTTTTTTATTCTATTCCTATTACCATTCCCATTCCTTTTCCATTTCTGTTTAGCAACCAAACGCCACCTAAGTACTAGTTAAAATTTTTTATCACTTATTACGCCACGATTGATGCGATGATTTATTTGAACGCATTGTATTTTACGTAGATCAATTGCCACATTGGAGCCACAATTTTAGTGCTGTAACATTGAAAAAAGAAAAAACCCGAGGGAGCAAGAAAGAAAGAGCGATATCATAAAAGAATAATATTGTAAAATCCATTACAAATTTGTAAGGGTATTTTGGTCTTTGAACAATTTTTTTTCAAAAAAATAATATGTAAATAAAAATTCGAATTATTGAATGAATATGGGCTTCTTCTCAAATGGTCTCCTTCTCTCTGCTCTCTGAGCCAGATGCTCTTTTCTTCCTCTTTTATGAAATCTTTTCCATTTTTCTTTGTCTTGGTTTAGTTATTATCTTCTTAGATCATCATTCTCTTTGTTTTTCCATTGGATCTATTATAAACTATGAATTTTGCTTCTTTTTTTCCGGTAATTCTTCGCGGTCTTCTTCCATTTGGGGGCGTTTTCTTTTATTTTTTACCCCTTTCTTCCTTTCGTTCATCTTCTGTTCCTTGGCTTTTGGTTCTTTTCTTTCAGTTTTTATTTTCAAATCTTTGGTTTGTTGATGTAGATAGTTGTTTGGATCAAAATTTTGTTGCCTATTTCGTTTTACATTTTATTTTTTATGTAATTTTTCAAAAAAAAAAAATGAAAAATTTTGAAGTTTGAAACTGTTATGAAAAATCCCAGATTTAATTATAAAAATATCATATTTAAAATTATCTAGAAAAATATTATTTTTTATTAATTGATAGGATACTTCATGTACCTAGTCAAGTTACCTCAGTTAACTTGATCTGTTACTTCAAGTAACTGAATTGGTTATCCTAAGTAACCTAACTGGTTACTTTGAGTACCATTAAAAACTACCAATCTTAAAAAAATAGTATTTTTCTAAATATTTTTTAAAAATGTTATTTTTCTAATAAATCTTTTAGAATGTGATATTTTTTAAATGATTTTAAAAAAAAATTAGGTCAACCGGAATTTTTCAATTTTTGGTACTCTGGGCTTGAAATTTTGTAAGAAGCCCAAAAAATAAATATTTCAAAAAAATATTCCAAAATTTAATCTTTAATTTATTTTTATAATAATATTTCAAAATATGTTGGAGGCGCTTATTATATCATAACAATGCTAATCAGTTTATTCGGGTAAAAATATTACTCATTAACTATAAAAAAAGATCTAAATTTTTAAAACCAAATTCGTATAAAATAAAGTGAGTGGGTCTATTGCGATCTCTTTCTTTCTTTTTTTTTTTTCCTCTCCTCACCCTCTTTCTAATTAATTAATTAATTCTAAAAATATCCTTTTATAAATTGACGTTAATGTCCCTATATAGTATTAAATAATTAAATCTTATTTTTCAGTACACCCCTCAAACACACCAGTAACCTAATGGTAGGATACTATGCCATAAATCTTAAAAATCAGCCAACTGGGGCTAGCTCAGTTGGTCCAAGATTTGAGGGTTGTGTGTGTGTGTTTGGGGGAGTCAGGGGTTCAAACCTTGGTAGTATGTATGTGTGTGTCATTTTCCTTTAATTTGTAGTAAGTGGTGGTCATTAGTTAAGCCCCACTTTTCTAAAAAAAAAAAAAAAATCTTAAAAATCAAGGTTTATAAGAATTCAATGAACAATTATGATTGCCTACGATTTTGATTATACTAACGGCTTAGATTTTAGTGGGGTAATATTCTTCAATTTTCAATATTATTGATGTTTATTCGTTCTTATTTTGTATTTAAAGATTATGAAAATCAGATTTTGTCATTAGATATTTTTTTAACTCAAGAATTTTGTCATTACTTGGTAATACTTCTTTTGAATCTTTGTTAGAAAAAACTTTAGGTAGAATTTGTTGATCTCAATTATGCACTAAATTGTCTTGGTATTTGCTTTTCGTCCTTTTATTAATATTTATGTTTCAATTTTTTTTTCCAAAATTTATGTGTGGCTAGCATTAGTTTTTTCCATCTTAGAAAGTGAAGTGCTATATCATGATCTCTGCCATCAAGTATACTCTCAAAGAGCACTAGCACCGTTGATATGTATATTGAAAGATCAACTAATTCAACTTTGGAATCTAAATACAAGTATCACCACCTATAATCTACTCCCTTTTTAAACCACTTGCTGCTAAGCATGAAGCTTCTATATGATGCTTAGGTTCATTTGGTAGAATTTTTTAAACTATTGAATTCTTGAAAAAGAGCAAAAAAATTTAATCTAAAACTAATTTACAGTAAAATACTAGGACCTAGGAAGATGGGAAAATAATTTTTTTTTTTTAAATATATACCAATCGATATTTTTGTACTCAATAAAAATTTATAAGGTGTGTGAAAAGAAATTTTGAAATATTAGAGAGGTATATTTAGAAGGGGGTTGGGAAAAAAAAAAGGGTGGTAATAGAACCACCCAATAAAGTTGTCAAATGTGTCATTCCGTATTGGAAAAGCTCCATTTGAGTTCGGCGCACATGTTCTTTCATGCTATGATAGGCACGACCTATTTCTTATTCGTGTCGTGCCCAAAATTCTAAACAAATGCCCTGATATAGATGTTGGCCCATACTCTAACTTGTCATTTAATTGGTAGACTTTATTGATTTTAGTATTGTGTTATAAAATTTTTTCCTTCCGAATCATTCAAATTTACATAAAAAAATATTAAGGCAATAATTTAAATGTAAAATTTTTTAACACCAAAGAAAAAACAAAAAACACTTGAGAATTTTTGAATATCATAATTGATTATAGTTAAGTCTCTCCCAATCTGGTTGGCATTTTATATTGGAAAAATAATTTATAATAATACATGTGTAACGTGCTAATGTTTCGTACCTACGTACTAGTGTATCGTCAATCGTATCGTGCTAATGGGCCGTATTATGCCATGTCTGTAAGCGTTTCATGATGTAATCAATTCATCATGCTTTAACTTATGAGGCCGACACAACCTATATAATTAGACTGTATCTGGCATGACCTATATTTTGGCATGTCATGCCGTGCTTAAACTGTCACATGCCACCGTATTAATGGGCTAACCCAGCCATCTTCACGACTTTAGTATAAAATATTACATTTTAAATAATTTGCATACGAAACAAATTTAATCTTGTGAATGCAATCATTATATAGAATATGTACTCCAGAAACGAATCATTTATCGCCCGATTTGATTATTTTTTTCATTTTTATTTTTTTCATGTTCAGTTGTCTTCCCCATTGTTAGGCCTTTAAAGCAACAAGATCGTTTCCCTATAAAACCTAGTTTTGAAGAGGAGTAGTTGAGAAATGAGATTGTTGATGTTATAAAAATAAAAATAAAATCAGGACTACTATTAATTTGACATTCGAATGAGATTACTATTAAATCCTATTAAGGAATAAAGGATTCACCTATGAGGAATGTCTAGTTTTACGTCATTTTATCAAACTAAATATAGGAATAAAAAAAAATTAAAGATAAAAAGGGTTATACTATTATATAGGAGTTGCCATTTCATCATGTATGACAACGACCGCTTAGGTTTAAATTTCCCACTCTATAAAGTAAAAGACACAAATTCCATTAACCAGTGTTACGGGCAATGCATGCACTTATAAGTACTAGTTACAAATTTTGATCACTTACTACGCCACAATTGATGCGATGATTTATTTGAATGCGTTGTATTTTACATAAATCAATTGCCACATTAGTTCCTGGCGCCATAATTTTAGTGCTGTAACATTGAAAAAGAAAAAAACCCGTGGGAGCAAGAAAGAAAGAGCGATATCAAAAAAGAATAATATGCTATAGGGTTCTTATCTTCTTAAAAGCGTTAAATCTAAGATAATACTACGACATTTTTAATATTAGTCGGCTATACATATAGGATGGGCAACGATTGATTTTTAGTTGGATAACTATTTACCAAATGGAATAGAGGATTCGTGTTGTACTCTTTCCGTGAAAATTGAACTTTTAAATTTTTATGCTTCCTTTGTTCTATATTCCTATCAACATATTTGTTGATGAAAGTTTTGTTAACAATGAATTTTTCCGAATTCGTGATGTTGCTTTTGTGTGATACAAATCGAAAAATAAAGCAAATAAAGAGAGGAGAATTTTATAGTAGTTCAGCTCCAAAACAGATGAGCCTACGTATACTTTCCTTCACTATTTTTTGGAGATCAATTATAAAGAAATTCTCTAAGTCTAAATGTAAGAGCAAAGAGAGAATTACAGAGAGTGAGTGTATATTGAAGTGATTGTGAGATCCCCAAATAATGAGACCGAGCCCCTTTATATAGATGAAGATAACTAAATATTTCATGTTTCCCAATTATGAGAATGATAAACTACATGATATGAACACAAATTCGAGTAATAATACAAAAATTGGGTAATAAGCTAATAGACAGGTTGCTTGATCTCCACATAGAAGTTTGTTTTCCGTTTTCATGAAGCTTGATTATCTAGTTTCGTTTTATTGTTTGTCCCAGGTCGCATATTAATTATTCGAGACAAGTCGAATTTTGATCGAGACGAAAAAATGTGATATGACGCCCCTACTCAGTTGATTGTTGACTTTCCTTTTTCATTGATGTAGATTTTAACATCGCATAACACTATTAATACCACATTTGTTTTTGCAGTCAGTTGCATAGTGGACTGCTCGCTGCTACTAATAAACACCTCATCATGAAACTTGGGTGACGACCTCGGGCTTCCTTAGGGACCTAATTAAGAAGCGATCTTCCGGAAATGAAAATAAATTCGCAAGTTATATTTGTTATGTGACTTACGTTGTGCAACATTAATACGCTTATATTTAAGCGGTATATTAAATGGCAAAACAAAAGAGAAGGCAAATAGAAGTTGTAAATCACTCCACTATCAGCAAGAAGATGTTGCAAAATCTTCTAAAAACAAAAAAAAAAAAAAGATTCAGAATGAGTCAACCATATATAAATAACAATACTATTGACCAGAAAATCTGCTTACAAAATAGTTAAAAGTTACTACTATATATTTAATGTAGGTAAAATCCAAATAGGTGTTCGTCCATCCATTTTGGCAATGATTGCACCATCAATGTTTAAACCACTTTTGCAAACTCCGGTTTCAAGATTGAATATAGGGGAAATTAGAAAATATACGGTATTTCTGAAAAAAATTGGAAAAATACGGTATTTTGTCTTTTTCATGGTGCGGTACGGTTTTTATTAGAAAAATATCGTTTTTTAAAAAATATTTATAAAAATATCATTTTTTAAAATAGTAACTAATTTCTAGTAACCAGTTTCAGTAATCGAAGATATTTATAACTAGTATACAACTGGTAACCAGTTTTCAGTAACCAGTTTCCAAAAATTGGTAACCAGTAACTATTTTAAAAATGATAATTTTCTAAATATTTTTTAAAAAGTGATATTTTCCTAATTAAAACCGTACAAAATTTGGAAAAAATCCTAACTTCCGTATTTTTGTAATTCTTTTCAGTTTTTGTAGGTATAAGTGTTAGAAACCCTTGAATATACCCAAATCCCAAGGCCCATGATTATGTAAACTAGAGTCAGTCTTGTCATCGGTGAAGTATATGCAATTTTTTTGACACCTACTAAAATTTGATGCCAGGACAGATATTGAACTATTATATATCACCCAAAAACAATGCTTCATCACCTAGACTTTCTACCTTTAGCCATCTTGGGACGTCAGCCAAGCTAAGTTTGAAGACTGTAAAAGACCTTGTCACACGATGAATATCATAGTTTCGCCACCTCCTTACTTTCAAAAGATCTCCTCCAATAGATTCGACCAAATACACCCTATAAAGAAATCCTTCATCTTCTTCATCTTCTTCTTCTTCTTCTTCTTCATTATGACTAAATATCTCTTCTGCAACTATTACATTTGATTTAGATGAGTTTGTAACATCAAAAGATACAAGTATACCTGTATGTTGTGTAGTTATGGCATAAAATTGATTCTTATAGTACACAATGTCATCATAGTTATCATCTATAATACTGGTCTACATAGAGTCTCTAGCAGGCCTAATATAAACCACTCTTGAAAGTCCATATATTACAACAACGATTAAATCATTTGGACTTGCAACTGGATTAGGTGTAAACGTTGTCATCTTCATAACATGATATTCACGATATTCAGAATATGCTTTCGCATACTCTTCCGTAAACAGAGGAGGAAGATGAATAATTGTCTTTTCACCTCCCACTTCAAAGGGTTTGTAAAGTGTTAAAATAAAATTTTCATCCACAACGAGTAGCCATCCTTTCTGAATAGCCACTGAAAGGTCTATCATATGGTGGAAGTATTAACTTCGATGATGAGAACTTATAATCCAAAATATTGTACATACTCCATTCGTCATCGTTTTCGCTTTCATTAGGAACCAAAAGTAGTGGTACATGATGAGAACTCAACTTGATAAATTTATTTTTGTTATCCTTTGCCACAAAATGCCACAAGCGACAAATAGAACTAAATACCAAACAGTCCTTTAGTAACTCCAATTTTTCCAAAATCAAGTCTAAAATGTGTTTCGGCAAATAAGCCCAATCTGAAAAGATTAAGGAAAAATTACATATAGTAAGTTGACCAAGTGAAAAAAACAACAATGAACTAGAATTTAAAAAGAATAGTGCACAAACAATTACAATGCTAGCTAGGCTCTAATGACAGACAAGGATGCATACTTACATCATCTTCCATTAGTAAACATATCGCCTATGTAAGAATCAAAATATTCTGTACCAATGTTAATATCTCAGTTAACAATGAATGACAGGCAGGTTAAACACATACATACAATGATAAAATTGAAAAACTGAATCTAAATACTTAAGATTTTAAATAAATATTCAATGGTTAAACGTGAACTGAGACATTCGAGTAATTGCATAGATGATTGTGTATGCAACATATGAGTGATTTTCCTTTGAAAAAAAGTAAAGAAATATTTGACCCACACAATCCTGGAGGCGAATATACTGAGAAAGAAAACTGCAGCATGCAGCAGTTCTAATGAAGGTTTCATTAGATTGAAAAAAAGAGTAATATATATATATATATTACATTGTATCCCAGTCTTATCATTGGTTAGAACAGACAATGATCGTGGATTATTATTTCTCATATTAAGAATTTACATTCAGATACGTACTTAAAAATATATAATATTGCAGTTTCCAATATATTCAGATTAATTTGAAATTAATTATAGCTACATAAGTAATGTATTATCAATGCTATATAGAACCCTAGCTAATTAGACGTTCTAGTTTTGCTTGGATTAAGAAGTATTGCGTTAACGAGACATATAAGCTATTAAAATATATGTATGTATGTATGGATATGTTTCCGAGTGTCTCACCTAACACATGGTTATATTCAGTCTTCCAAAGTTCTTCCTATTTAAAACTATTTATAATAATGGTCAAAAGAACCTAAATTTGCTAATGAAATTTAATAGTTAGAAACCTTAATTGCTTAATGATGAAAGGGCGCACCATACATAAATCCATGCTGTTTTTTTTTTTTCCTTTAAAAAATAACTAATTAAACAATTTTTGATCGTTTAAATTATCTCCTAAAAAATTACATGTTTACCTAAATAAAAAAGATACTCCATATACAAGAGCGCGTCTACAATAGAGGCGTCCCTACGTAGGATCCTGTCTATTCTGTGTATAAACAGATTCCTCACAGATTCTCATCAAACGGTATATAAGAGGTGACCCTACGTAGGGGCGCCCTTGCTGTAGCCCCTCCCACAATCAAAACTTGCAAAAGAAAAACAAATTTTTTGAAACTAAAGAGGAAAAAAAAAAAAAAAAGAAAGCGAAACAGAAAAATAGGACGAAGACGTACCAGAGGCAGTCGCTTGAGGCACATTGACGGTGCATGGAGAGAGAGGCCAAGGGGCAAATAGAGCATCCATTATGGCAGAATGGTGTGGCCCTCTTCGAGATCTGATTAGGGAATTTTTTTTTGTTTTTTGTTTCTCAATTCTTAGAGAACTCGATCTCAAAAAAGAATCTTACATACAAATAAATACACACGGAGAAGAGATTGAGTAAGAGAGAGAGAGAGAGGGAGGGGATGTGTACGATTTTTTTTTTTTTTGGGAGTACAGATATATAAAGAGATTGAGTAAGAGAAAAGAAAATAAAGAGGAAAAAAAATAAAAGATAAGTGATATAAAAAAGGATAACTCTATATATTCCAATTTGGTACAATAGTTGGTACCTTAAGCATTATTCTATAGAAAAGAGTAGCTATATTTATACCAATTGTTATATAAAGGCACCATTTTTATTAAAATAATAATAATAACAATAATAATATTTACCAATACAATTTTACATATGTTATACTAAAATTACTTGTTTTCACATCCAAAACTCCTAACACAAAGCGAACACTCATTAGTCCTGCAACACAAACTACTGATCAATCCCAAACAAAAAATGAAGCACACCTCCAAGGATGTTTCTCTTATTACGTTTCAATTCTTTTGGTTTTCTTTTCTTTAATATCTCATTGGGATTAGGTATATGGTAGAGAGCCAATGTAATTAAAGTATAATTGTAATTTTAGTAAAGAATCTTGGAAAAAAGAAACCATATATAAGGTTTTGGTTTAATTTAGTTTGACTGGGATTTTAAGTTTCCTTTTATGTTCACATGAGTGTTTGAAGCAATGTGATTTTTTTTTTCTACAGCAATATATATCAACATCAGAACAAGAAGGGGCAACAAAGGGTGTGAGGGAAAGTTCTATAAGCGTGTTGTTGTGGGATGGCCGGGGAAAGAGGAAAGGGGAGAGGAAAAGAGATGGGAGGCAAATAATGTGAAGCAGTTAAAAACTAAAATCGTTAACTATGGGGTGCTTTCTCCTATTGTAAGTTCCCTTTTTCGGTCATTTTATTGATGTGAGGCTACTTTAACATTAATCAGGGTGCAAATATAATCCCCAAAAAACTTGTAATTTGTCCATTTTTTGTATTATTTTAAATAATCCCATCAAACGGTGTATAGGAGGTGATCCTACGTAGGGGCGCTCCTACTGTAGCCCCTCCCTTTATTTTTTGCTCAAAAATAATAAACACTAAACATTAGAAAATATATACGGGTAGAGGTCTGGTCGGACTCTGATTGAGAATGGGATGAGAAATGCGGCCGGCCCTTTACCATTCTAGACAAATATTCGTTTTTTAAGCATATTTACATGGATACGTATTTTTTTAATTTTAGCATATAAATTATATAATCATACCCGATTTTATACATATTTTTGACGATATGGGATGTTACATATATTTTGTACATGAAATATGTATATCCACCGATTATATAAGAAGCCCTTTTTCTGTAAGGACCAAGATTTTACCGTAAGTGGTTGTTGATGGAATCATCAACAAATCATATTCTGAAAAATATCATCTTTTGAGTTTATTTGTGAAATATATCACATTTCGTTATTGATATGTGTAAATCACAAAGAAAATAAAATGGGTAAGACCGACTTGGGCCAAATAACATTTTGTAAATTTTTGAAAAAATGACAATTTTAAAAGTGTCAAAAACATTTTGACCTAATTCATGGTTAAGAAGCTCTTGGATCAAAACGTTTTTTTACACTCATAAAAATGTCATTTCATATAAAAATTGACCCAAAAAAAATAATTTTGGCCCAAGTTGGTAATACCCATGTCCTTATCCACAGGTTTCTAATACTTCTACCTATGAAAACAAACAAAAAATTTAAAATACGATGGGTCAGATTTTTCCCAATACCCATACCTTTTTTTTTTTAGAATAATACAATTTTTAAAATGATTACCAGTTACCAATGTTTGAATATTGGTTACCATTTACCAGTTATAAATACTTTAGGTTACTAGTTCCTGGTGTTCGAAAACTGGTTATCGGTCATTAGTAACAATTTTAAAAAATGTTATTTTTCTAAAAATATTTTAAAAGTGGTATTTTTCTAAACAATGTGATACCAAATCTTAAAAAACTACTATATATTTCCAATTCTTTTCTGAAAAGGCTGTAGATGGCCTAATTTTCTCCCTTATCCCCTTTATTTCTTGGGAAAAATTCATAAATACTCGTTTTAAAATTATATTTCCGTGAATACCCATTCTTTTTATTTCATCAATATCCGCTTTTATGCCTTTTTTGGGGAAATGTAGACCACCAGTATTTTATACATAAAATGCGTATATATTTCATATATTAAATATATATCATGGTATATATTTCATGAATAAAATTATACTAAAAGTTGTCATACACTTCAAAATGTATATTATAGGTCAAATTTATAGTAAAAAATATAAACATGGTAAAAGTTTACATTTAAATATATACCATTCATATTTTACGTATGAAATAATGTATAACTTATGAGTAAAAATTTACATTGTAAATATGCACTGTTCATATTTTGTATATAAAATATGTACCATAGAAATGATATTTTTGAAAGAAACACTACAAAAGGATATTTATGTTAATATGTTATAAAAAGAGTACTAAGTGTAAATTTCTCTTATTCTTTTTATTGGAGGCCCAACCACGTGCGAGAGCAATTTAGGTGGGCTTTTCTGAGCCAACCAGCTGTCAACAGTTCAGCAAAACGAAACTAAACTGAACCAAAGTAACCTGCGACACTGACTCGTCTTCAAAGGAGGTACGTTGAAAAAGTCAAAGGCCAGTTTGGTAATATCAAGGCCCATGCCCTGGAATCTGCTTCTCTCTTCTTAGGTTAGGATTTAGGGAAAGCCAAAGATCAAAATTATTTCCTATCCTACTCTATCGCAGCCGCACAACCCAGATCCAATTTTTGTTTTTTTTTTTTTTTTTTCAAGGTATATTTTCTTCTTTTTTCCTTGTATCAATTGGTTTTTTCCTTTGTTTTTCAAGGCGATTGATTATTATTATTATTTTTGTTATTATTATTATTTTTTTAAAGAAGAGATCTTGCAAGAATGGTGCTCAATCGGTCATAGAGATTATCTCTCAGTCTGTCAGAGGTAAAGTTTAATTCTTTCTTGGCCTTTGAGTGGAGAATCATTTAGAACTTTGAAACTTGAGCGATTCCTACTTTTACCTAAGTAGTTTTACCAATTGCTTGTAATTTTTTTCCTTAAAAAAGTGCATCTGTTATCCCCTTTGTCTTCGATCTTATGTCTGTATTAGTTTTAAATATCTGGAGTTTTGAGTTAGATGGCGAGGGATGAGGCAACATCTGCTTTGTAGAATCTCCATGAAACAGAGAGAAAGAACTGAGTGAAATCACTTGGAATTACAACACAGAGAATGATGCTAAACAAGGAAGAGATTGTTTGTATTTTATGGCATGTTCACTAATCATAAAGGTGAAGAAAGAGATAGACTTTTCGTTTCGGGGCCGTTTAGTATGGGAACGGGAATGGTAAAGATTACCCTGTTTTCATCCATTCTCTTTCGACCAGGTGAGCTCGCCTCTAATCTTCAATCTTCAACCCTGGTTCTCCTTCTCTCCCAACGAAATTTCTCTTTCCCTCTTCTCTGATTTATTCTCTTCTCTTTTTTTTTTTTTATGATTCGGACTATTTCAATCTCTCTAGGTAATCTTTTAAATTCGGATCCTTTTTCTTTGCTTTTTTTTTTTTTTAATTTTAATTTTGAATTTCTCCCTTCTTTTATATTCTAGATTTTTAGACTTTTAGCAAGCAATTTTTACATTTGTTTCCCTGTCAGATTGTTCGGGCTCTTTTATGATTCTGAGATCTATAAGTTTATCCAAAGGCCATTTGAATCTTGTAGAAACTAGATCTATGGGCTCTGTTAAATTTTGTTAGTTTAATAAGTTGGAAAGAATTGGGGATGTTTTACGGTCATATTATCTGTTTTGATTCTCATGCTTAAGTCGAATAATACAATAAGAACAAAAACGGGAGCTCTTAAAAGAAGGGAGTAAATTGACAACGATGATGATGTTATGGGTGCAGCAGGTTTTATTTTCCTTAGACTATACTGAATTTTAGGTTGAAATTGTTGTCATCATGATTTGCCTTTGGGAGCCCAAGTGTGCCTTTTATCAATCTGCACACATGAAAAGTACCAACCCAAAAACTTTCCAAAATCATATTAAAGATCAAACTCCAGCCCAAGCCAAATTCTATTGCGTTCCAAATACTCGTTACGAAGAACACTATGAACAATTAATTAAAACATTTCCACTTATGTTTTTTTTTTTTTTCGTTTTTTTTGGCAAGTGAAAATCAATTTCAGCAAAAAGAATTCTTTTGGCATAGGAGCTTCTCAAGTATATACAGAGAAGAATTGTAGTCAATAGGAGCGATATTTTAGTCCTCAGTAAAGTTATGCATAGAGGGATGACTCATGATTTAGCTAGGATAACTGCACATCTTCAGCTTGCCAACTTTGAGGGTTGAAATTGAACTTATGAAACAAGCACTGCAGCGTGCTAGGTCATTTTTCCTTGGTTTTTACTGTTGTATTCTGGAAAGCTTAAATTTGTTCAATCCTTCACTTATTTTGTTGATTTGGTTAATTTTTGCAAGATTTTACTTGACATGTGTAGCATATTGAGTATGAAAAGAAACGATATCCCAAGAAGAGAGCATGTGTTGTTCTAGCTGGTTGGGAATCTAGGTATACAAAATCATGTATACTTTTATGGTTTTGAACTGATTTAAATTGAAATTTGCACAATTAGTTTGTTGTTCTAGCTGGTTGGGAACCCAGGTACACAAAATCATGTATACGTCTATGGTTTTCAACTGATTTAACTTGAAATTTCCACAATTAGTTTGATTCCTTTTGCGCTGTTCATGACAATTGTATTTTGCATTTTTCTATTTCTTTCTTCTAACCTCATTGACTGCTTTTTCTAGTATTTTATGTATTATAACCGTTTTCTTCCTAGAATCTCAGTTATACGTGTACCAGCCCAAAGTGGTACTGAAAGTTTTTCACTGCATGGAGTTGTACCCGGTTCCTCGGGTTCATATCATATGCAAAGAGCACTAGGACACATGAATTAGTTTTCCCAGTTGTCAATCACTAATCTACTATTCTGATACAATTTCTTCTTGTCTCGCGTTTATGAAATCTATTTTTCTCAAATGAGTGACATGTTTAATTACAAATAACATGAGGGTGAAGTCACGTAAAGCTGAGTTTTCATTAAAAATTATTTTATCTTTGTATTACTCTGCTTTCAAAATGTAATAGGATAATTGTGTGTCTTTATTTTTTATATATCATTGCAGCATGTCAACAAAAGCCCCTTCATGTGTTTACATCATAATATCAAGTAGTTACATATGAAAGGAAATCATTGCCTTCCTTACTCATTTTTTCTTACTTCTTTCTATTCCATTTCTACACTACACATTCGCTTTACGGATTAGTAAACGTTGTCTTAGTGTTTAGTTTATATTTTCTAAAAGCTTATTTCTACTTCATGATTTTCCGCATTCCTCTAAGGATTTGTTTGGAAGAGGTTTTGTGTTCAGCATGGTTTAGTTAACATTAATCAGTTGTTGATCTTTCGGTTTATATGTGCATCCCTTGTTATGATTAGTTGACACTAAAATGTTTTGTAGGTATTCATTGCTAAGATTCTCCCTATTGAAGTTGTACTATGTGCTGGTGATAGAGTTAAGGAAGAGAAGGGTAGCATTTCATGTATGATTATTTGTAACTTTGTATTTTCCTTATTCTCTTTGTTATTGAATGTTGTTAATCTGTTGTCACTATTTATGATCAGAAGTCCATGTGTAGAGTTAAAAAAAAGGAAAAAAGAGTGAACGAGGAGACTTGAATGAATTTTCTGAATATGGAAACATTGGAAACATGCTTTAGTTGAGAAAGATCTAAGAAAATTGTCTTATTAAGTTAGAAGACGCTGTGGCCCTTGCAAACAAAGATGGTTCTTGAATTTACAAACGAAGACACTGTGGCCCTTGCAGACAAGTTGACTATCTGCTAGTCATAGGGCCAATGAAGAGAGAGGTAATGTTTCATGTATGTATCTGTGTTTTCCTTATTTCTCTTCGTTGTTGAATGTTGTCAATCTTTGATCACCATTTGTGAAAGAAGAGTCAATGTAGTTCTTGAATTCAGACCAAGTTATTCTAATTAGCTAACCACTAGACAGTTTAATACTTAATGTTGTCAATCTGTGATCACCGTCTGTGAAAGAAAGATTAAATGTAGTTCCTATATTCAAACCAAGTTATTCTAATTAGTTAGCCTTTAGACAGTTTTTATGCATGGTGCTTGACCTCATTGCATATGCAAATCTAAGCATTCATTTGATATTTACAGAAGATAAAGGCACAAAACAACCAAACATGGCTCAACTGTCGTATCAGAAGCTCAGAATTAGGCAAAAAAACAAACCAAAGGTACGGCTAGATAACTGTTCTAGACAAAATACTACTACTAAAGTTTTGTTTTATGAAAACTGCTTTAAACTGCTACTTAACTGATGCTGGTCTGGTTGGCTTTTAACTTGTTTGGCACTTATGAGAGCTTTTGGAAGCCTCATCTTCGAACATTGTATTGCATGCATTGCACTTCACGTGATTTCTTTTGCCATGGCAGTTGATTTGATGTGCTTCCAATCCCAATTTGTGTTCAAAAGTTTTCCCCTTGCAACCCCTACAAGAACACCCAAAGGCTCCTTTTGGGTTGTGATCATGGTGTTTTGATTTTTGTTCTAGAGCCTTTTCCTCCTTAGCGAGTGAAATCCTTTCCTTTTTTCTTGTAAAAATAAACATTATATATATATATATATACACACACAAATAGACATAATGAACACTTCCATTTCTCTTGTTTTACCTGGTTTTTTCGCAAGCTTGGTTTTCTTCTTCCCGCTTTTCCCCTTTTCCCCATCGTAGATTTACTAACACACAGAGAATACACCCATCGTTGTGAGATTTACTAACAAACACATAGAATACCTATGGGAATTTAGTTCATTCGTGAAGAGTAGTAGATTTACCTGGCTTTTTCGCAAGCTTGGTTTTCTTCACGAATGAAATGAACTAAATTCCCATATGTATTCTATATGTTTGTTAGTAAATCTCACAACGATGGGTGTATTCTCTGTTTGTTAGTAAATCTACGATGGGGAAAAGCGGGAAGAAGAAAACCAAGCTTGCGAAAAAACCAGGTAAAACAAGGGAAATGGAAGTGTTCATTATGTCTATTTGTGTGTGTATATATATAATGTTTATTTTTACAGGAAAAAAGGAAAGGATTTCATTCACTAAGGAGGAAAAGGCTCTGGAACAAAAATCAAAGCACCATGATCACAACCCAAAAGGAGCCTTTGGGTGTTCTTTTAGGGGTTGCAAGGGGAAAACTTTTGAACACAAATTGGGATTGGAGGCACATCAAATCAACTGCCACGGCAAAAGAAATCACGTGAAGTGCAATGCATGCAAATACAATGTTGTGATCATGGTACTTTGATTTTTGTTCCAGAGCTTTTTCCTCGTTAGTGAGTGAAATCTTTTCCTTTTTTCCTATAAAAATAAACATTATATATATACACACATAATGAACACTTCCATTTCCCTGGCTTTTTTGCAAGCTTTGTTTTCTTCTTCCCGCTTTTCCCCATCGTAGATTTACTAACACACAAAGAATACACCCATCGTTGTTAGATTTACTAACAAAAACCCCTTTTTGGAAAGGAAACCCAAAAAAATTAGATGTGTATTTTTATTATTGAATAAATTTCGAAAGAGAAACTGATAGATGAAATCGTAAGACAAGAACAAAGGATTGATGGAAACTTAATTCCTAATATTCAAAGATTTGTTATCTGAGAAAGAAAGTAAGAACAAAATGAAATGGAAAAGGATAAAATGTGAATTCAAATAGATCTGAAATATGAGAAACGAGAATCAATCATACCTCAACTAAAACTTTCCTGCAAGGGTTTCAGCACCAAAACGGAAGTAAAGAAACTTTCCTGCAAGGGTTTCAGCACCAAAACGGAAGTAAAGAAGAAGCTTATTTGCGCTCCGAAGGAAGATTTGTATAAGCCAAGCTATTTATTCAGGGGGTGTCGTTTGCTATTTATGTGGTTTCATGTTTGTCGTTTTGAAGAAAAACGGACAACTATTTAATTTTACACTACAATTTGACCTTTTATTCGATTTACTTCATTGAAAAATACATTTATAGATGTTTGGTTATGACTCACTTCAGAGTATATATTTTTAAATTAAGTGGGACTTAACTAATGACCACCACTTACTACAAATAACACATACATACTCTACCAAGGTTTGAACCCCTGATCCCCTCAAATTCACACACACATCCCTCCAGCCTTGGACCAACTGAGCTAGCCCCAGTTGGTCATTTTTTTATTTATTTTCTTTTCTGATATCTTTGCCTTTTGTATGTGGATATTTACTTTTATGGGTCTACTAAATTACTAGTTCACTCACTTGTATATGTTATCAAAATTAATCTTTATTATCATGTCACTGATTTAAAATTACTTAAATTCCAATTTTCTAACAATTCTCAAAACATGTCTGATCCCAACGATTGTTTTGTCAACGGTCAAATAGCCTGTAATTTTGAAATTCTGAATTGTTCATTACATGAGACTCTTATATTTGTAAATAATTTATATTTTCTCTCTTTCTCCAGCAAAATATATATATATATATTCTCTCTTTTTTTCATCACATGTTTTATAAGATAGTCAAAATTAATATTACCTCACGTTAGCATTTTATTTTTAACATACCTCGGTTTTTTTTATTCTAATCTTTCCATTCGTCGTAAAAGCAAATTTTGGTTTATCCAGCCATTTTCTCCAATATCATTTATTGTCTAAAAGCGAAATCACGAAGTGTGAAAATCAGATTTAATTGCAATTATTCAATTCTATTTAATTGCGAATATTCAATTCCGAAGGGATCAACAAAATTGATATAACTATGGAAATTGATTTACACTAATTTGAATGGCTTTGAAGGGAAAAATATGTTTCTTTTTTCATAATGAGAACAAAAAAAAAAAAAAAAAGGAGAAACTAGCGATTGGCGTGGCTATCCTCTTTGGGCGTGACTCCGGTCAAAAATATTTGCCAAGACCTTACGGGCGAGTCGCCACCACAGGGTGGTGTAGTGCGTCACCTGAAACCTATCTGAATAACTAGTGAGAACGGCAACTTAGGATTGAGACCGGGGCACTAGATTGGCAGGGATGGTACATTCACATTAAGACTTCCAAAAGAGCCACCCAGGTTCGAACCCGGAATCTCAAGCTTCCAGGATAACAACGTTGCTGCTAGATCGCTTGTTCGGTGGTGGAGGGAAAAATATGTTAACCCTTGATGCTTTGCTTGGTATAATATCAACTCTCTACCTGCCCTATGGTTCTCAAGCGACATCTCAGTTTTTGACTCGCTCTATTCTATTGGATCCACAGCTTTATTTGACGCTTGCATTTTCTTGTTTCTTCACTACTTCAGAGTCTTGGCGAGCATTGTGAAAAAATAGTGGCCTCAGGTTAATGTACAAATAGATGCTTCGAAGGCGCGTTATTGAGTCACTTTCCTTGAGATATTATTAGCCCCCACCAATTGAGTAAATAGTGATGCACATGCTCTAACAAATGCGCCTCTAGGATACAATGAAGCAAAATTGTTTGCCTGCATTGTGCACTAGCTAAAGCGATCTCCAAAAACCTTTGAAATAGTGCAAGTCTTAAGATTCTATATTCAATTTCTACAGCAATAGAACATAGGAGTTTTCTTTTTCTTTTCTTTTTTTTTTTTTATTTTTTAGGAAACAGGATATGCAGGATAAATGCAATGGATGCATAGATTAAAACTAAAAGATTATAGATTGAAATTGGAAGTTTTGGGTGTATGTCTCATATCCTTTATGGCCATGCTCTTAGACCAATTTATAGATCATTTAGTTACACCATGTCACAACCATAGCATCCTTTGAAATTAACATATACCTACTAAAGGTTGTATTTTTTCATTGCATGATTTCAAACAAATAGCTACCAACCAAAGTCTACATCTTCTCCATGCTAAAATATATGTACCTATTGTCTTTTAGACACACCTTTTCACTATCGGTATTGCTTCTCAAACCTCTATAGACGTACCTATTATTATTAGTATTTCTCACCAAGAGACATATCTTTATTCTAATATCCTCAATTAAAAGGAAACCCAAAACTTGATTTATTTTGAAAATATTCCAACAAGGAGGGGCTCAGGAGAACAATTATGGTGCCGTTTGGTTCACTCAATTGAATGTGTGTATTTAAATGAAAATTATACAATGAGTTATAATTGAAATGAGAGACATTTAAAGTGAAATAAAGTAGAATGAGTTGTAATTAGAATGAGAGATATTAGAATAGATTATTCAAAATTCACATCTTAGGCTCAATTCTTATTCTAAGACACAAAAAACCATTCCAATAGTTGATGTGGCTGATGAACTATTTGAATAGAAAAACTGAATTGTTGAAATAAAAACGCATTCCAAAAGATTATTTGAATGAAAAAATTGGAATTGTTGAAACAAACACTCATTTCAATAGATTTTCCAATTGAATGTGAATGAAAGGGTTGAACCAATCGAGCCCTTTCTCATTCTCGCACTTAACAGCAGCACCACTTCGACTAGTTTCAATGCAACTTTCCGAATCTTTATCGAGAACTGGGATTGTTGGTTTTTGCTTCTGTTTTCTATATATTTGTACTTTTGAAGCAAGAAGAGAAGGACAAGTTACGTTGCTACTTCCAAACCCAATGTCCAGCAAGAGATTCTGGAGCTTTTGATAAATTTCAGCCATCAGAGATTCGTCTCCTGATTTCTTTGGTCTTTCTTCTCGGTGATTCTGTTTAGCTCTTTTAACTTTCACTCTTTGAACTCCACAATCTTTTCAGGATAGTCACTGGAGACAAGCAAATATAAGAGATATGATAAGAAAATCAATGACCTCTATAAGAGATGTGACAGAACTATACGGAGGTTTTAAGTCCTCGCTACATGCTCCGATGAAACCTAGTAGAATTCCTTTCCCTCGACGTTTTTATGCTTTAAGGCCAAGTTAACTAATCTGTAAAAAGAATGAAAGGAAAGAGAATAAAGGGAAAATGGAAGAGAAGAATAAGAAACAATGAGCGGAAAAGTTAAGAGCTCGTTTGGTTCATGATTTAAAAATAGTTGATTTGAATAAAGTATATTTAAGTTGAGAATTTGGAAGAAAAATTTGTTTCTGAAAATGCGTTTGGTTATTGTATTTTCTTATTATTTTTTAGTTTAAAAAATGTAAAATTGTGTTTGGTTGAGTGGCTTTTAGATACTATTTTCTCACAATAACATAAAATCTCCTTTAAAAAAATTTGTTTAAATATAACTAAATTTATATATTACTTTTAAATTATTATTTTTTATTTGTAGGAAATTTTAAATTTTTTTTATTAATGCATATTAATATTTTTTTCTGAAATTCCTCCAGTTTGTTTTAAAAAATTAAACATGATAATGTTTTAAAAAATTGTCTCCCCTTCACGCATCCACCGCTAAATCCCCCCTCCCAAAAAAAAAAAAAAAAAAACTACATCATATAGTTTCTTCCATTAATTCAGAAAGTAATCCCTTTTTTCAAAATTTTCTAATACATGAAAATGTCGGTCGCACAATTTATTGAACACTATACATACATTCAGAAATATACCTGAGACCATTTATACAGGAAAAATTAAAAACAGAGAGAGACTGATACAAGTATTAAAGAAGAAAGAAAAAGAAAAAAACTTTTACTTTGCTTGAGGCTTGACAGGGTCAGTAGAAGGAGAAACAACAAGCAGCAATAGAGGTAGCTTTATCTGAAATTTTTTTTATTAATGCATATTACTATTTTTTTTTTCTGAAATTCCTCCATTTTTTCAATGCAAATTCTGAAACTCCTCCATTGATATCACACATCAAGCTTCATGGGTTCTCCCATGGTCTATTGAACTAAACCAAACTTCAACCCCTGCCCCTCCGCCGCCGCCGCCGGAGAAGAAGAAGACGACGGTGGTGATGATGATTAAGTTGAAGAGGTCCACTGCCACATAGTCCTCCCTGACTTCCCCAGCGGGTCGGAGATCTTCAAGTTGGCCGCGTCTCCTTCGAGAGAGAATGGGTCGAAGAGGAGAGATGAGTTTTAGAAAACGTAAATTTGTTGTTTTCAAATTTTGGGATTTTTTTGGCAAAATTTTCAAATTCTAGACTTAAAAATGGGCTACCAAACAAGTTTTCATGGGCCTGTTTTCTTCTTTTTAGTTTTCAAAACATAAAAACCAAATTTAAAAAGGTACCAAACAGGCCTTAAGATTTCCTTTCTTTTGTCACTAACTGCTACGTAAATACATAAAATGAATGTCATTTCCTTTTTTATCTCTTTCCTCTCCATTACGGATTAGTAAACATGCCTTAAAGACATTGGGCGATTCATTGGCATCTAAATGAAAGAAAGATTTCAAGTCACTCGGAGCCATTAAAGTAAGAGGTTGGCCAATATGCAGTTGGTATAAGAAAAACAAAATATTGTTGTAGACTCAAATTTCGTACATTAATTCTACTTTCCATACTATAATATCTGTTTGGTTTAGAAGTTATTACCATATTGTGTCTAGGTTTAGTTAACGTGTGCGAGAATCAACAGGCAAGAGGATTCGGCAAGAATTTAGTAGCACCTCATGCAAAGGAAGCTTTAGTCCAAGTTAATCTTTGGAAGGACATACTCGTCTGAAACATGGAACAGGAATAAGCTAAAACAGAGACTCACACTGTAAAGGGTTGAAAGAACCTGCTCTTTGTGCCTTAGAAATGTTAGTAAAACAATAAATAATTAAGGTGTCGCAAAACTCCCATGTATAAGTTTTAAACTTACAATACTCTAACAGGTCTTGAACGATAAAGAATTCTCTGTGTTTTTCGATTAGATAAAAGTATCGAATGCGTCTCATGACAGAAGATAAACCAGGAGCTAGCCACTAAAATAACGTGAAGTAACAAGAGACAAAACAATATATAGTACAGTCACAAACAGGCAAAGGTTTATCGATTGGTTGGTTACTAAATTTGGTCACAATCTTGTTCAGTAATGGCGGAAAGCTATTAATTAAGAACCCATTGGGTAAGACAAGCAAGCAGCTAATACGCATAAGAAAAGATTTGCACGTACAACAATATATAGACGCAGGAAAAGCTAGTTGATCGTAGAATGTCGTATCTAATCTGATTTTTTAGACAAACCAACAAATATGCTATCCTAATTCGACAATAAATCCTCAACCAATTTTGCTTCAATTAAGGTTTTGACTCATGGATGATGTATAATGTAAGGGGTGCAATATTATTTATGGCATGTTTACTAAAGAGCAATGGGAATGGTATATAGGGTAATGATTCCCATACAAATGTTTACTAAAATATGGGAGAGGAAATATGTGGGGCCCACATAAATTTAGGAGAAAAGAATGGGAATACTTTCCCTACCAACACCCTAAGGAATCTGATTACCCGTAAACACTCATTTCCTCTTTTTTAATTATTAAAATTGTAAAATACAATTTTACCCCAAAAAATCTATCTACTTTAAATCGTATATGTATTTAAAAGGACAATTTAGTAAATATAACACATTCTCATTACTTTTCATGGTTAAGTAAACAAATGAATAGTATTCTAATGAATACTAGGACTGCACAAAATCACCAAATTTCCGACCCGCCCGCCCGACCCGAACAAACACGACCCGAAAATCGGGTTTAATAACCGAATCTGAAAATTCGGGTTTTACCCGACCCGATAGTTTGAAATTCGGTTCGGGTTCGGTTGTTAATTATTTGAGGTCGGGTTAACCGAACCCGACCCGAAGGAACTTATATAAATATATATATTTAGAAAAAAAAACCCTAATCCTAATGTATCACTAACTTAAAATGCGCCATCCCTCCTTCTCATTGCTCAGCCGAGCCGACATTCACTCAAAGTCCCACAGTTACTCTCTCAGGTTCTCAACTGAAGCTCTCTCTCTCTCACGGTTACCTCACTCTCTCTCTCTCGCTCAACTCACCACAGCTGCCAGCTGACACTCACAGGACAACATTACTCGCTGCGTCCTTGGCCTGTAAGTCTAGTCTTTTCGATTATCCCTTCATTGATATTATCTCAATCTTTTGGGGGGTTTTCTTGTGAATAATGAGAAATGTTGGGCCTTGTGGGGGTGAAAAAGGGAGAGGGCTCAGATTTTTGGTAACAAGGGACTCTGTCAAAACTTAATTTTAGCTTGATTTTGATTGCACTTGAGAAATGTTGAAATGTTGCAAAGAGGAGGAAGTGCAAAAGTTTGTGTCTTGTAAATTTGTATTCCCTGTTTCAGTTTGCTCTTTTGTTTTTACTATATTGTGTTAAAAGGGTTCGAAGTTTTACGGAAGTGGGAAATTTTGAACTAGAATCTGTCTTCAACAAGGCTGGGTTGCCATGTCTATGTGTAGGAATGTCATATTAGTATGATCTCCATTCAGCATTGGATGCCTTTAAGGAGTTATTTCCAGGGCATTGAATTTGTTCGATGCTTTCTTCCAAAGCGTGACTCTTTGGCCTGTTAAGTTTCTTTTTGATTTATGGTTAGTACCGGTAATTCTATGTATTATTTATGGCTCCTTTAGTTTTGCTTTTCCAACTGATGCATCATCTGAGGTGACTTCCTTGCTTCCTCATTTTTAAGTTTGTGAGTAAGAATTCTTGTCTGATAGTGGTGTGGTGAGTCATTATTGAGTCATTATCTGTGAATAAGAGAGCTTGTGCAGGTCACTTGATGACATTAATTATTAGTATTGTCTTGATAGTAGTTCCTCTTGTTCTTGTGAACTTATTAATTGTGACTATATAAGCTGAGAAATGGAATGGAATAATACTTTGCCAAAAAAAAATTGAGTTTTAAAATTAGTTATTAAATTTTAGCCAAAAAAATTGAGTTTTATTATATGAAAAAAATGGAATAATATTTTGCTATCGTCAATCCCTTTAGTATAATGGTATCAACTATCATAGATTCATAGTATAGTAGTATTTGGTCTATTTATTTGTTTATTCATGTATTTGAACTTTATGATGTATACTTGGTCTTGGACTTATAGTCTTTAAGAGATTGTTGAGTTGTGTTCACATTATTAATGTAAGGTTATGGAAGAAGCAGCGGACACTCCTTCCGAAATTCCAACCCAAAATGAAACCAAAAGAGCTAGTAGAAAGAGAGGGAGACCACCTACAGTTCCTAAGAAAGGTTCCTCCATTTGGGAGCATTTTACAAAAATTGAAGAGTGTGACCCGAATGATCCTAGGTGTTTGTGCAATTATTGTGGAAATGATTATGCATGTGACACAAAAAAACATGGCATTAGTAGTTTATGGCATCACTATAGGAAAGCTTGTGAGGAAAGTCCATATAAGGTTGAAGAGAAAAAGCAAAAGACATTATCCTTTGAACCTAAGAAAGGAGGAAAAGAGGGTGAAGTGAGTTTAGTTACAACAAAGAGGCTTGTAGGCAAGCGGTTTCACGATACATTGTGTTGGATGAGTTGCCATTTAGGCACGTGGAAGGGGAAGGGTTTAGGCAATTAATTAGAACACTACAACCTAGATTTGAATTGCCTTCTCGAATGACCGTTGCTAGGGATATCATGAAGATGTATTATGATGAGATTAATAAGTTGAAAAGTGTGATACGAAAGGAGAGAGTTTCGATAACTACGGATACTTGGACTTCAATTCAAAACATCAACTACATGTGTATCACTGCTCATTGGATAGATAAGGATTGGTGTTTGCAAAAAGAATCATTAACTTTTGCCAAATCACAGACCACAAGGGAGAAACTATTGGCAAGGAAGTTGAGGCTTGTCTCAATGATTGGGGCATTTCTAAATTGTTCACCATTACGGTTGACAATGCCGCTACCAATAATAAGGCTGTCAAGTATTTGCAAAAGAAGTTCTCTACTAAGAAAGATGGTCTCATACTTGGTGGCAAGTTCTTACACTTGAGATGTTGTGCCCACATTGTTAATTTGATAGTAAATAAGGGATTGAAAGAAAGACATGAATCTATTTCTAGCATTCGGAATGCAGTGAGGTTTGTTAGGTCATCACCTTCTAGGTTAAAAAAATTTAAAGAATGTGTGAAGGAGGAGGGTATTGAGTGTAAAGGTCTCTTGTGTTTAGATGTTCCAACTAGGTGGAATTCTACGTTTTTTATGTTGGCTTGTGCTTTGAAGTTTCAAAAAGCATTTGAGAGGATGGAATCCGATGCTAACTACATGAAATATTTTGAAGAAGTTGACAAGGATGGGAATAAAAAGGATGGCCCACCTAGTGAAAATGATTGGGAAAATGCAAAAATTTTTGTAAAGTTTCTAGAGACTTTTTATGAGGTGACTATGAAGTTTAGTGGTTCAACCTATGTGACTTCCAATAGGTATTTCATTGAAATTACCGGAATTCAAGAAGAGTTGTATACTTTGGCATTTGATGAGGATGAAGATAGTTTATTGGTGTGCATGGCTAAGGGGATGTGGTCAAAATATGATGATTATTGGGGTCAAATTGAAGATGATTCCAAATCCAATGAGGGCCTACTAATTGCTCTTGTACTTGACCCACGTTACAAATTTTCGTATCTAGGCCATTGTTTTAAAGCTTTTCATGATGCAAATACTTGCGTTGAAATGGTAAAAAAAGTTAAGGGCACATTACGTAGGTTATTTGATTCCTATAATGAAATGTTTTTCGGGGTAATATCTTCTAATTCGCAAGTTCCGGTGCAACAATTCCAACTTAGCATATCTACAAATATGGGTGGGAGACTTGGTGGGCGAAGTAGTCGGTTGCATTCTTCATTTGTGCAACAACGACGTGAATTAGATAGAGGGAAGACCAAGAATGAGGTTGACAGGTATATTTCTGAAGTTCCTGAGGATGTGATTGAGGGTTCTAATTATGATGTGTTGAAATGGTGGGCGAACAATGAATGCAAGTTCCCGGTCTTAGCTCTCATTGCTCGTGATGTATTTGCGGTTCCAGTGACAACCGTTTCTTCTGAGGCTGCATTTTCGATTGGTGGACGCATCCTTGATCCTTTTAGGAGCTCTTTGAGTCCTAAAACGGTGGAGGCCTTAATTTGTCTGTAAAACTTGTTGAGTGAAACACATCAACCAATTGTCGTGAAGAACTATATGGATGAGTCAGAAGTGTTTGAGACATCGGAGAACCTTGAGATAGGTAATTTTCACTATTTTTATTTGTTTGTGTTTCTTAATAAGTGCCAATTAATATATTATTTGTATCATTGTATTTTAATTAATGCTTTATTTTATGATTTTAGAAATGTCTACTACTCTCACGCTCAGTACCTCAGCAAATATTGGAAGCCAAGATGGCCACCTATTTGTGTGAATTGTGATTATGGATGAATCTGAAGTATTTGAGACATCAGAGAATTTTGAGATATGTAATTTTTCTAATATTATTTGTTTGTATTTCTTAATGGACTTTGGGTTATGGACTTTTTATGGTTCTATGTTTTTTAAGATTTTATGGACTTTTTATGTTTCTATGTTTATTGACTATTATTATTGACTTTTTATGGTTCTATGTTTTTTAGATTTTATGGACCTTTTATGTTTCTATGTTTATTGTCTATGTTATGGACTTTTATGGTTCTATATTTCTCAAATTTTATGGACTTTTTATGTTTCTATGCTTATCATATGATTACAAGAAAAGATAAAAAGCTTTTAGTTTATACTTTAAACTTTGTAAAAGGTTAAAATAAAAAGAATGTTTTTGAAAATAAGCATTTGAAAAAATACCCAAGTAACTTCTGAGAGTTTGGCATAGATGTGAATTTTATTAAAAAAATGGACCAGAAGCATTTTTTAAACACTGAAAAGGCCCAAATTTGAAACTGTCCAAAAATGGCACACACATACCTGCCTGACCCGAACTATACCTGACCCGACCTATAACCGCATCTAAACCCGAAAATCGATACCCGACTCGAAACCCGAAAACCGATACCATTCGGGGTTACGGTTATGCAATTCTATGTACCCGAAAACCCGAAAACTGAAAACCCGACTAGCATCATTTCGGTTACGGTTATATAGTTTTGCTTACCCGAACCCGATTACCCGAACCCGAAAACCCGAAAATCCGAAACCCAACCCTATGTGCACCCCTAATGAATACGATTCTCATTCCTATTAGTTTTAAGTAAACAACATACTATAAATAATGATTCTCATACCCTTCTATTTTATTCCCATTCATTTCTCTTTTTATTTATTCCGATTACGATTACAGCAAAGTAAACATGCCATTATTGTCTATGCGTCTATTTTTAGCTCGATCACTATGTTTTTTTTTGTCTTTCTTTTTTTTTTTTTTTTGTAATATTTGGCTACATTTCTTGCTGTCCAAATGTGCAGGTCAAGAAAAGTCAAAGGAATGACATGTCCTTTCTTTTTTTCTTTTTTCGAAATGATATATGACATTTCCTTTCTATTGTAAGGTTTAATGTTGTTTTTTCTATTTTCAAGAATTTCAATTAAGGTTTAATTTTACTAATGATTTTCTAATTTACCTTATAATTATTGTACCATTTTGATCCTCAACTCATATGATATGCTACCCAATTTTTTTATTATTACATGTTAGATCTTTTGTAAAACAAAAATAGTGGAATTTAAAGTGATAACTTGTCAATTCATAAATAACAAAATATGGGCCAATTTCAAACACATCTCTTGTAGTTTTTCATTGTTGAAAATTCAATAATATATTCTTAGAAATTATATTTTAGCCCCTAAGATTACAGCATAAAATTTGACATATGTTATTTTCTGTTGTATATTTAACACAACATTTAACACGTGCTAAAAATTATGTCTTATATGACATACAATTGAAGAATGGAGACATATTTTTTAAATAATGCTAAAAAGTATGTTAAATATAACATTAACGTGTGTCTATTGGAGATGCTCTTAGGGGAATCTCTTAAGGGAATCGAGCAGGGAGAGAAAATTGAAGACGGAGAATAAATTGGAATAACACTGAGAAAGTTTGGTTTTGTTTTTTTTTTTTTTAGAAGTTCTACGAAAAGAGAGTTATAGAGTAACACCACCTCTTCATTTTATCAAGTACGCATCTGTACTTTAATATACTTAATTATATTATCTTCCCATCTTTACTACGACTCAACAATGGAGAAGATGAAAAATATGTGTTGTGCGGTAATACCATCCATAATTGACTACTAGATTATTAAATATTGCGATAGAAAAGTGATTGAAAAAGAGACTTTAGAGATTTTTCTAGAAGACAGAATAAATCACATTCAAATCGGGAATATCCGAATTCTTTTAACTAATTATGAAATAATTGGATTATTTCACTAATTAAGGAATAATTATCCTATTTTACATATGTAGTCTCTTGTTATCTTATTATTTGAAAATTATAAGCAGTTAGTACCTTCGCATTATAAATAAGGTCACTGGTCACAGTATTATGGATTCACAACTATTCATAAGCATAGAGTTAAAACTACTATGCTCTTTTTGTAATTTGTTATACAGTAGAAAAACAACCGTGATGTAAGTCTTTTTTTGGGTAGAATCATGCTAAATTCTTTGTGTTGTTTATTATTTTACCATTATTCCACCGTAATTTCATTATTCTCAGCAATCAAACTATAGTTTAGGATTCCGACCATCTATCATTATTTTTCATCAAAACCGTTATATGGCTATGAAAAAAAAAAAAAAACGCCTTCAACACCCTGTTTTCTCACAAGGCCACCCAAAGAGCTCTGACCATATGTTTGCTAAATTTTGCGGCATTGAAATGCATGCTGAACAAGAGCTCTTCAGAAACGAAGCGAAGAATTTTTGCCAGTGAGGCTTAAACTCTAATAAAAATTAGAAAATTTAATAACTAGTAAAAATTTAATTAATGCCTAGTAAAATTAAAAACTAAAAATTTTATACTTTAAGAACGCTGTATTATAACTTCGTTATCAAGGCCATTTAAGATCTTTAGAAAAAAATAAAAATAAAAAACAAAACAAAAAAAAGCCATTGAAGATATTTTTCTCAATGTAAATAAGTTAATTATCATTTAATTATTGATCATCTATTTAATTATGCAGTCAATTCTTAATAAGATTTATAGAGGTAAATACCCTTATTCATAATAGCAGTACGTAGCGACCAGTATAATTAATATGCACTTATATTTTTATCATATTAATCATTTGGTTTGAAAGATCATCGATATTTTTTTAATCCAAAGAATTACTCACTAGAGATAAACGATCAAACATGTTTAATGAAAAAGAAGAAATGTGGTGTTGAAGTGTTTCCACTAATTTCAACTTGGACAATTAATTTTTTCTTAGAACTTTTATTTATAAATTGGGCTAAATTTGATACTTGAGATGAGGATGATCCATATGAGTTCACTCCCCTTCCATTTTTTTTTAGCTTAACTAAATTCAACAAATTTACCAAAAATAAAAGAAACGAAAAAAGTCAATTTATTTTTGAAACTTGGGTTGGGCTAGACAAATGTGAGCTTACCACATATTCAAACTAACGATCATAAATTAATATCTTACTAAAATCTTAATTCATTAGAAAATATAAATTATTTACTCGCTTAAAAACAAAATAAAGTTTCCTATACGAACACAATTTTTTCTTCTCCTATTACCTAATTAGAATACTGAACAGAGTTTTCTTAAATGATTAAAAAAAAATCTGTTACATGTATATTTCAATAATTTCTTTTACTTTATTTAGTAGAATTTAGAAAAACCTCACCATCTCAGCTCTCCCCCTCGATCGCTGGGCTTTTTGCCAATAACAAAATAATAAAAAAAAAATTCACATCAATTGTCTCCACTTTTATGTCTCACTTGCAGACTTGCAGTGAAGATGAACAACAAGAATGCTTGCATTAATGTAAGCCATATTGAAAAGCCATATTGAAAAGTGGCATACGAAGATTTTTTTTTAATTTTTTTTTTCACTTTCCGTAAGGCATTATGAGGGAAATGCTTGTGTTATTAATGTAAGGCACATTGAAAAGTGGCATACGAGGATTTTTTATTTATTTATTATTATTTTTCACTTTCCTTAAGGCATTACGAGGGACATGCTAACTTAAGCGCAAAAGAAGGTTATATATGTTTAATTGCAATAGCTATCGGACCCGAAAAGTGGACATAAATAAAAATTAAAATTTTGCATTATAAGAAATCACTTATTATATAATAATTTACACATTAACGAAAGACAAGAAACTATATAAAATTTACAAACATATTACGTACATAATATATATATATATATATGTTTAAATATCATAAATTCATAACAAATATTTATTACAAAATTTAAGAAAATACAAATATAAAACGTTTAGACAAATCTAGCAACATAATATACATGTATGAATATATTTATAAATGCACTCAAAGTTCGCATGTATTCAACACAATATTTACTTTTTTTCAATTTTAAAACGTAGTGTAATATTATACCATATAATGAGATTGCTAGTTGTTAATAATAAATTCTTAGAAACAAACAAGTTTCGATAGAATTTAGGGAAGAAAAAAATATAGAGAAGTAAAAAAGATAAAGAATAAAAAAATAAAAAAATAGATATATAGTATTTATTAAGGATTAGAGAAATAGCTATAATTTAATTTTGATTAAGATCAAATATAATAATAAAAATTTACAAAAAGTATCATGAATTAACTTATATATTATTTAAAAGGAATTTTTATTCCCAATTTTACGTATACGTTAGTTATTAAAGGTTACATAAATAACTAAAATTGAATTTTTGAATGAAATTAAATAATTTATAGAAGAAAAGTTTTAATATATATAATATATTACTTTAAATAAATAAATATAGTATGTATATATAAAAAATTTCCAAAAATCCAGGGGGCATATGCCCCCCTTGGCTCAATGTAGGTCCATCGCTGTTTAATTGAAACTCTAACATAAAGAAGTAAGAACATATTAAAAATGGGATAGAACCACAATAATTTACTTACTTTCTATTCTATTTTTCAAAAAATATTATTTCAGGAACTTCATGTCAATGGAATCGAATGAAAGTATGGTATTCCTTACAAGAATCAGAATATAATGGAAATTGATAAATTTGACTTAGTATTGCATGTCATTTTTAATTTGGTAAAACTTATCCATTATGGAGTAAAAACAAAATGATCTATTAATCACTCTTCCTATAAGTTAAAAAAGATACCTACTAAATTATGATCGTTATATATAGAAACTGCAATGCAAACTTTCAATATGGTATTCACAACTACCCTTGAGATGTTTGACATAAATAGGACTAAGTTGGGAAAAATGACTTTTTTGTGTTTTTTTTTTTTTTAAATGATATTTCTAAAAGTGTCAAGAAAAAATCCTAAATCTTTTTATGGTCAAGATACTCCTGATCATAGATCAAGACATTCTAAAAATATTATTTTTTTAAAAAAATATCATTTTGGCAAAGTTTTTTTTTTTGCTCTGAAATCATTTTGGCAAAGTTAGTCCTACCCATGTCCTTTCCTCTTATTTAACAATTTCTCTTTTTTCAAGAAAGAAAATGGACAGTTGATCTTACTAATAGTCTTCGAATTAGAAGTGAAACATGCTAGAGCCCAAACCCAATTTGCAAAGTCAAGTCAAAGGCCCATTTCCCAAACCACGTGTATAAAACCATCCTGCAAATGTAAGTCGAGTTTGGCTTAATTTATCTTGGCGACTTCAAATTGTGGGGTTTAACAGCAAACAAGGTACATAGCCATCCAAATTTTCCATATTTCAGTTCTCTATATTTTTTCTTAATTGTTTTCGTATGATAAATAATTGAGTATGGTAGTTTTTAATTAAATTGTAGGACTTGTTTACACATTATGTTATTGATATTTCTTCATTTTTGATTTTTTGCGTTTTCAAGTATTTATTTCTTTAAATACTATGATACAATATATGGTTTGTCTTTCTTTGTCGTTAGCTATAATACCAATAGAAATTACACTTCCACTAATGCTTTGTCTTTCTCTAGGAGGAAACATTGATGACGAACGAGACCAAGCGTTGACTCATCACCTTCTTTCCTGAAATCATTAAGAATGACGACAAATATATTGTCTCCCTTTTGTGGAGTTTATTGTCTCCTCTTAGTAGAGTATATTTCTCTATGTTGTTTTTTCTAATACAGATTGCTAATGAGAAGACCGAAAGGGGGAGACTTATAGATCTCCCCTTTCGGTAAAAATTGACAAGTGCATGTGTGGCACTCCTTCAACCGATCTAACTATGAAGTCTATAAGAGCTTTGTGAAGCACGAAGGATTTGAGTATGAAGGTTTTGAGCATGAAGAGTTTGAGTATGAAGAGTATGTGAAGTATGAAGAGTTTGTATCTGGGTTCTCCTATAGGTCAGGGATGTTGACCATAAATCTCCAATTTTTAGAGTCGGATGCACTGACATTATTAGTTACTGTTGGACTCACTTTTGCTTTTTTTCTTTTTTTTTTTTCCTGCTGTCATAGTCAACCAGTTACGATTAATTTGACTAGGATAGTCTTAGGATTGAAGAATTAACTTATCTATGGGAGGAATTTCGTCTTCCAATTCAATCTGTTATTGTAAAGATAACTTTTTATAATGACATATTTATTACCTCAAAAAAAAAATCAGTTAAAATTAACAACCCAAACTAAAGCACCCCTCAATAAATAATGCGATACGCATTGAGAAAACATATCAACACTTATATTTTTTCAGAACTCAGTTTTGTGAAGCTATATATACAAAGTGATATCATGATGAATCTAGCTACTATAGGAATTCTACATATTTAAAATAAAAGTTAAAAACAATGGTTAATTTCATGAGTGCAGCTTGAATTGTGATTTTTCTCTCTGAATCGACCAGTATACAATTATACTCATCGAATGCAACAACTTCAAAGTGCAAGGGATTTTTGGTTTGAAAATTTCAAAGTTACTAGTGAAATTAAGTTTACAAGTTTGATGTCATCACCGTTCTTTTTTAAGTAAATAACGACATGCCGTTTTGCAGTTAAGGTTACGATATAAGAACCGACAACATGTCGCTGCTGTCGTTGACTCGTCTCGTCTATGCACTGAAATGTGATGTCGTTCATTTTCGAAGATAATGAACCGATCTTCACGAAGTAAAACTACGTCTTGATTTTATCCCAAAAAAAAAAAAACGTCTTGATTAGTAAATGACAAAATAGTCCTAGAAAAAGCTTAATATCATAAATTTTTTGCGCAAGTAAACGACATAGATTTACAAAAGCTACATATCGTTTTAACTATGAACAGCAATCATATTCATAGCAGCCGTATGACATCGTGGATCTGAAAATTTCAACAAAGGGTATCAACGGAATTAAATGGGGAGGAGAAAATTAAGGGACGACGAAATGTAAAAAGGTGGAGAATAAATTGGAATAACATTAAGGAAGTTTTTGTTTTGCTTGGCTTATGAAGTTCTACTTTGCCGGACAATAGCGGAAGAGAGTAGCACCACCTCTTCATATTATCAAGTACGAATCTGTATTTTAATTTACTTAATTATACTATTTTCTCAAATTTTTTACGACTCGACATTGGTCTGGTTGAATATGGATATCAATTATCAACCATGTATTTTTTTCTTGATCTGGGTATTTTTCCTATATGGGTATGACTTTTAGTGCTGAAACATAGCTGGGTATCTATCAGTTTTCATTTTCGTTATCATATAGTTTTCTGGGTCAACGTATATTTATGGAATTTACTTAAGAGATCCCATTTGATTCCGTTTAATTTATGTTGTTTGATTATATAATATGTTTAGTCGATGAATTATTCCGTTTCTGGTTGCGTCTGGATCTCATTTTTGGTCCGGATGGCACTAGTGGTTTCTCAATTGGATTTGGATGTTTATAGGTCTGTGAAAATGAAAGGGAGAAAGTAAAAGTATTCGTGATCAATAATTCTGATAGGTTGAAGAATAGATTGATGCAATCTAATTTTTAGGCTTTCAATTGACTAGAAGATTATAATTGAGCTTTAAGGCTTCGATTTAAGCTTTTTTTTCTTTCTTTGTATTTTGGTGATTACTGGTAGAGTAACTTGGATTATAATTGTTTAGTTGACACTAGAGAATCGTTTTACGAGACATGAGTTCACAATATGCAGGGGCATAAATAGATTAACTGTTTGACTCAGACCTGTGAGAACTACATTATAAACATTAAATTGAAAATGGAGATTGAGCTATTTGAATGTGAACTTTCGTGTAAGATACTAGCTATATCACATTTTAACTTATTCTCTTCCTAGCCACTAATGATGAGCACATTACATTCTGCTTTCAGATTTCGAAATTGTGAGCTTAACAGAGATCGAGTGGGATGTTGTAAAGTTTTCCTTTTTCGACTTGAAGGTTGGAAAGGAATAAATACTTTAGGAATATTTAACAAGACAAGGGATGTTTTCATTGTTTTATGGACTCTGGAAGTATATGTTTAGTAAGACGGAGTTTCATGTCCTCATTCTTGGAATCGACAAAGCTGGGAAGACTGTAATGCATCTTCCGATCTTTTTATTCATTGAAATTTGTTTTATAAATGCTTCTCTTCTAATCTATTGACTTTTTCTTCTTTGGTGACCTTATACATACATCACTTCCTACCTTTTATTGATTAAAGTCCAGTTTATTTTGAACACCTTTCACAAATATCAGTTTTGCTTTCCATTGGTTATTTTATAGACTCTACTGGAGAAGTTGAAATCAGTGTACTCAAACCTGGAAGGCCTACCTCCAGATCGAATTGTTCCAACTGTGGGACTCAACATTGGACGTATAGAAGTCTCAAACACAAAACTTGTTTTCTGGGATCTGGGGGGCCAGGTATGTAAAACTCATTAATGGAAATTGCAAGTATTTTGGCTGTTTGTCTGATTTAATATAGATGGGACTTTTGTCTACATATTAAACTAGCTACATTTTGAGGTTCTCAAATTTAGGCTACTGATTGGAATTTTCAGATTCCCTTTATAACTTGAAATATTCAAATTTGAACCATCTACTTGAAATCACATGTCTAAATAATGGTAGATTATCTGTCCACCCACCGTAGCTAACTGCTTTTTTATGGAAAATAATCTCTTAAGAGTGGGAAAAACATAAAAGGGCTTGGCTGGTAGTGGATACTATGTGGCAAATATTAGTTCCCTGGTTGTTTTAGTAGTATGAAAGTGGCCATCTAAGTGATTAGAGCTATAACCCTTCTTTTTAAGCTTATACAAGGCAGCAATATTCCTCACAAACTGTGATTCTCAGCAAGCTGCGAGTAAAGTGACATATTATCTTGCTTGTGAGGATGAATACCGTAAGATTCTCATGAGATCATTAATGATTCGAAAATATGTTATTTTGACAGCCTGGTCTTCGCTCAATCTGGGAGAAATATTACGAAGAGGCACATGCCGTTATCTTTGTAATTGATGCTGCATGTCCGTCTCGCTTTGAAGATTCAAAATCTGCACTGGGTAGGTTATGTTCAATTGTTAGGTTTTATGATTCTTGGAGTTGACTTATGGTCTTTGCTTTCATTCAATAGCAGTGAAGCAATACAAGTTAACAGATACAATAAGATGCTAATGATACTTTCAATTTTTTAAACCAGAAAAAGTTTTACGGCATGAGGATTTGCAAGGAGCTCCTCTGTTGGTATTGGCAAACAAGCAGGTGAGACCTACAGATGCTACCTTTAGACAGAAGAGCCTTCTATTTCAATTTTGCCATATGAATTGATTTTAAGGAAGAGGAATTTGGTACTTGATTTCTATGCTTTAATTTTAATCATTTAGGCGCAAAATTCTTGCTTCAAATTGTGTTTCATGGGAAAGCAGTCTTGTTATATACCAATCACCTGTCACTCTAATGCAGGATCTAGCTGAATCTGTATCAGCTGAGGAACTTGCTCGATATTTAGACCTCAAGAAGTTGGACGAAAGGGTTTACATGTTTGAAGCTGTTTCATCATACGACGGGTAAGCAAATAGTTACAAAACTTCACTTTATTTTTCCCTCTGTTATGTTTGTTCCTTGTGATGATTATCATCTTGCTCAAAATCTTTCAACGAGATTCAGTTCTAATAGCAATTGAACTGTACGAGAGATAAAACTTGTTCATATTACAAAACTTGATTGCAGGCTCGGGATTAAAGAAGGTGTAGAATGGTTGGTGGAGGTGATGGAGAGGAGCAAGAGAACCGAAATGTTGAGAGCTCGTATAGGCCCTGCTTCTGTGTAAAACGACAATACCAATATGCAGTTCTTTTTTTCGCCATTGCTTCTGAAACTTCTGTGTAAATAAATCAGTCTCTTCAAATCATTTGTTTCTGATTAAAACGTGGTCAATTTTTGTTTACATCTCAGCCTGGAACTGCTTTTACTTTATAATGAAATTAATGGTCACTTATTTTCTGCATGGGGCCTTTGGCTTCTGGCTTCTGCAAGGGATTTATTTAAAGTTGCCTGCTGAGAACATAAATCTCTTTTTTTCCTTTGCTGGAAAAAAAGAAAAAAAATTCTGCCTACACATAGCAACACAACACACGACCAGAAATTCAAAATGACATGTGATGCACATTAGACTAACTGTTTTGTACACAACTTCTGATAAAAGGTCATGGCTTATATTGCACCCAGAAAATATAATTGAAAAAAAAAAAAAGAGAAGACAATACGAGAAGAATGCTTTATGAGAAAAAGGATCACTTAATCCTCAGTTGTTTTCCAGACTGGGTCCAATTCTTGAAATGGTGCCTCTGATGTACTTCAAGCTTATCTAGTTTGGCACCATAGCATCTACAGCCTTGGCTCTTCCCTTCACAGACGGTTGTGGTTCTGAGATTAAATAATTTGAAAAGGAAAAAATTAAAATAAAACTTGTATTAGACTAGTTCAGGCATGCAATTTAATGTATTTTCCCTCCTTCTATTGGCCCCAAAAAACAAAAAACAAAAACAAAAAAACAAAAAGAAGAAGATTGATTTTTTTTCCCATTTTTGTTCCCGTGTAGTTGTAATTAATAAAAAAAAAAAAAAAAGAAAGGATGAGCAAAAGAAAAGAAAAATAAAGAGCGGGAAAGGAAAAAACTGACTGGAAATGAGGGCTTTAGGTCTGGTCTTGAACAAAATTCGGTGCCGAATAACTCCAATAACCTCCAAATCCACTCCACCCAACGGTTCCGATGATTTCTTAACCTTCTTCAGCACCAACATTGGCTTCTTTAACGACATTTTGGTTCCCGTCAATTCATGGTACCCAACAGTAAATGTATATGTTTCCTATAAAATTTATATATGAAAAAAAAAAAAAAGGAAAAATCCAAAACTCAGTGTGGAGAAAAATTAGAATTGTTATTCTTGTCCAAATTTAAGAAACGAGTTATGGCGTATTGGGGATGAAACCTGAGAAGAAGGGCGGCAGAGCTGGCCGATTGGGAGGCTCTGGATTTGACGTTGGAAGTCGGGCTGAACTTCGACCTCGCCCTGTAGTTCCACGACTGCCCACTCTTGGCACTTCTCCCCGCAGCAACTGCACTTTATCTGAATCTGCATATTGATGCCTTTTCGGGCCCACCCCCCAAACCCCAAATTGATCTAAAGACCAGAGTCCTCTAATCCACACTTCTTTATTATATAATGGACTCTTTATGGAGATGGAGTTGTGTTTTCCCGCCCTTTTTCTTTGATTTTTTTTTTTTCCCCTCTTATTTGTGCATTTACGTTTTTACCCTAGGAGGGTGAGTTGGTGAGCAAGAGTTTCAAATGACATTTGCTAAACTTTGAATCTACATATTTATATAACATGTCGTTCTTGTACAACCAATAAATTACCTACAATTTATGAACCAAGTATATTTGTGGTATTATAAAGATCAGATTTAATCACACACACTCACATATATTGCACAAATTTTTCTTAAAAATCTTTTTCTTTTATCATTTCAGAGGGGGGAAGGAATAATGGCATGGCAAAAATGCAAATTTTGGCTGGCTATTCCACTGCAAAAGATTCATATATCCTACTGAAAATTGAATCCATGGCATGGTCATGGTGTTCTACATAAGTTGGGAGGTCAAACAAGGATGCCAACAAGACAAAATCATCAAAACAGACTAGAACGTTGAGTTTTACACCAAAGATACTAAAACCCTAGAGTTAATAACTGCCTAGTGCCAGAGCTAACTATAAAACTTGTCCAGGCAATCTCTTCCTGACAAATACACAGCAAGTTCAGATCGGAGATTTTCCATTGGCACAACCAAAAAGTGACACAGAATAGGAAAGGTTAGAACTTAGAAACTTGGTAGTCCTATTTTTGTACAAAATTCGAAGTCAGTACAGGAGAATTGCCTTTTGGTCGCCGCTCATTGTCTTTCGTTTCCATGTTGGTTTCGAACCGATAGGCGGGAATTCTGTACGCTGACGGTTCTACTGTGCGGGAACGCAGGCATTGCTTCATGTTGTTGTGTAAGCCCAGGCTTCTCGACTTCACTGAATCGCTGACACGAATATTCAGTTTGACAGAAGTTATTTATAGCAACACTTGTCATGCTTGTGTCATCACTTCCTCCGGTTCTTGCCGAACTTAGTTGCTGCTGGAAGTAATGCTGGATACTTGGATCATAGTTCACTGGAATATCTTCAGTCAGAGTTTTTATTGCAAATTCAATGCATGGATCTTGCCATGACCCCTCGAAAGGCAGCACAAAAGGGGATTTTGACTTCTCATCAACCCTGGTGTTAGCTTCAGAAAGTTCTTCAGGAACAGGTAGGCTCCCAGAAGACAAAACTGGAGAACATCCTTGTTTTCTGTCAACATTGTTATCGGTTTCTACCTTAAAAATCTCTGTAGCCATGTTTGCTGAAGAATACTCGCTACTTATGGACCCAGGCAGAACTTCTGAGCACTCGGAACTGTCAAAGTTTATTCCAGTGAGAGTTTTTATTGCAAATGCAATGCACGGATCTGTCAATAATTCGCCAAGAGGCAAGTCAAGAGGGCCTCCTAGTTTCATGTCAGCCTTATCATCAGTTTCGACATTTTCCCGCCGCTCGCATAGAGAATTTTGATTCTCCAAGGACAAGACATGACACCCTTGATTTTCACCACAATTAGTTATTGTTTCCACCTTTCCAATCCGTGTTTCTGATTTGACCAAGTTATCAGAAAAATGCTTGATTTTATTTGACTGCCGTGACAATTCTGTGATGTTGGAAGTTTCAGCAGTGCACTTGATTCCGAGCTTAATCTCAAGCTGACTAGGCTGTTGGCATGCACCTTGGGCTGAATTACCATAAGAAGAACCTTCATCTGTACCAGCTACTCCATTACCTGACTGTTTACCTGCATCTCGGCGTGCTCGAGTTCTTGGCTTCAGTTCTGGTACTGGGTCAACTTCAAGTCCAGCTAGTCGTTTTGAAGCACGCCGAGGCAACTCAAGTACTTTCTTTTTCTTGGACTTGGATGAGCCAGGTTTGGCCTTTGCACTCCCAGGGCTTATCAACCCATCTTCTAGAGATTTATTAGCCGGTGGGACTTCATTATCTGCATGAACTAAAACACACGTCATTTGAGAAGAATCGGCCTCTTCCCCTTTTTGCTCGGATACTTTGGCTTCTTGCTGATATGAGTTGCTCAATTCTGTTCCCATCTCACCTGCAGCAAGTTTTTAGTTCATACAAAACTTGAGACCTTAACCCTTAAACATGAAACACTGAAACTGGAAATTAAACAACAAAATGTCCCCCATTAAACATACTTGTAGACACCGATAACACAGGCACTTGCACAGAAGCTTTAGAAATGGGATATCATTGTAATATTGGAAACTGCATCCTCTTGCCTAACTCTTGATAATAAGAGATTAAGAACAGTATCTCCGTTTAATATCAGGGCTGATCACATTATTATTATTATTTGTGCTAGAAATGATCCCATTAATTCATTCCAATGGATATTTAACTATATAAGAGAAGAACAAGAAAGAATAGGAAAAGCAGAAAATATCCCATTTCCATGACGATCTCAGGGAAAAAAAAAAACCCCGAAAGTCAACGCCATCAAGAAGAAAGTAAGAACTTTACACTGCTCAGAAGCATGTTCTGAGGGCGGAAGGAGTTGAGATGAAAAGTGTTGCCCTTCCTGCTCTATCTCATTCATGTCTGAACTTGGACCGAAATTAATATGTCTCCTTGCTCTGCTTACTACTAATTGCTGTTTCTTTATTACACCGGTTGACTAAGAAACAGGAAAAAGAGGAAGACATTAAGAGAAGGAAACAGAAAAGATTATAGCTTCCATTCGGGTCCAATTTTTATAAACTACGTTAGGTAGAACCATGTCGACTAATTGCATAAGTTTTAATACAGAAAACAAGGATAAGAGTACGGTTTCAATTTTAATTTTATATACTTGCGCAGAAGGCAGAGGGATTATATACTTGCGCAGAAGGCAGAGGGAGGTTAATGATTTTTAAACCACGATCAGGATTTAGAATTAAACGCCACTTAGATAGCTTCGTGATATTATAATGACTTAGAATTAAGACATTGGATCTCACATAATCCAGAATCTACTTAAATCTGAGTCTGATCTTGAAAAATCTATGTACAGTAGGGATAAGAAATATAACATAACTACAAAGATATAAGGAACAACACACAGTAGCACATATGAAATGTACACTTTTTAGCAGCTCAAGATGGTTATTACTTTACTTATGACATAGTTTTAAGTCCATCCATTTTTTTCCTCTATTTTTCTCCAACAGATGGTCAGAAATTTCACCTGGGTTCATATCATAGTGAGTATTCACTTCTGGCCTAATTAACGACAGACTGGGAGAGTACAGATGCCCAAAATGGTTAGAAATGTTGCTGAAGATCACAGCAGCTGATCAAAATCACGTACTTATGTTTCTTAACAATGGAACCAAACAGCAGAGACCAAATAATAGGAAAAATCTAAACAAATAAAGGAAATATTTTGGAACTTCCAGAGTAGATGCGGCAATTAGTTTGTTACAGAATAAACAATAAATAGGACAAAGGTTTATAATGCAGACTTTTTAACTCATTTTGAAATTCCCACTACTGTTTTCTGAGTAAGATGCGGACACTAATTCCTTCAGCCAAATTATTAAAGAGAAACCTTGATAAGAATCTCTATAGGTGTGGTAATTAGATTGACCTCATATTCGTGTTGCTGCTAAGTGATAGGTTTTCTACTTGTAACCTACTTAGGATTGTTCTGTCGTTACATTGTACTTGACCACCTAAAATTTTTAGCTTCATTTTTATTTATTTAGTCAACTCTTTATATGAAATGAATTTCGTCTTATTAGATAAAATAATACAAATCAAAGAATATCCACTTTAGCTTCAAGTTTTCACAACACAAACTGGGAACATCAATATAGACTTAACCATCTCTAGAACAGGTAAGCCTAGAATATCCTAACTTGAGAACACTTACAAAGGTCTTGTTGTCTTCCAAATCCTTATCTCTGCTGCCTTTTGACTTCTGTGCAGCCATTTCTAGCTCCTCGGTTTCAAGATAATGATACACGGCCTTCATAGAGCGGAATGCAGTTTTGCTTATAGGATCAATGTAGGACTGCAAATATCAAACAATCGGCAAATATTCTAGTGGATAAGCAGTTCAAAAAAAAATTTGAGTAGAGACAACAGAGAAATAACAGATACTCAGGAAAGACAATCCCATAACAAGTATGGGCTTGACCCAAAAAACGGTAGATAAGGTTTGAAAATTCGATAAGGTAGAAGGGCCAAAAAAGCAATTAAAAAGTGCCAAAAGGAGAAACAGAAGATAGAATACCAGGTCTCTTCTGATTGTATTAGCCCTTTTCGTTATTCGAATTTCTTTAATCCACCCTGGTGGTAGTCCCTCCGCTTTAACCTTCTCAACTAAAACCTAAATTTTATGAGCAGATATGATTTATAAGCTTAAATCCATTACTAGTACCATGAACCTCAAAACGTTATTTACACACACACACACACAACAAACAAACAAACAAACAAACAAAAAAAAAAGGAGGAAAAACAGAGAAGAAAAGTGTGTCAACATACAACTTTTTCAGCTTGCTTCAAAGTTCCTTTATTCTTCTCTTTTGGTTGGTGATGGTTGTTTAGTGCAGTACCCAGATAACGAGATACTTCTACCCTGGAATTAAATGTAGGTCCATTTGAGGGAGCATAGTAATACTGCAATAAGCATAATTAATCATAAAAATATGATCTAAACTTAATAGTCTTCCCTTAAAAAAATAAAAAATAAAAATTGGAGCTTCCGAGTCCTATTGGGTCTTTTTATTCCTCCCCATAACTTTGTTGAAATGAATACAAATCTAGTTAAGTTGCATGCAAACTCAACCCAACTTAATCCAACAAAACACACAACTTTTATTTTTCTAAAAAACAAATATTAAGTCACAACATAATATCTCTCACAATTATTGCAACCTTAAAGCCCAAAAATTCCGGAAATTTGAGCACCAAAAAAAGAAAAAAAAAAAAAGAAAGAGGAGTATTTATTAAAGTGATTAATCTCCATGCAAATTGCATGCAGTTCAAATATCTAATGAGAAGCTACTTACTAGGCATTAACTTAAACCTTTCAATCAGTACAAACTCTCTGCAAACACAAAAAAGTAAGACTCCATCACCTTAAAATCAAATTTTAAAATTTCAAAAAATTTAAGATAATGAACTATGAACCCAAAACCAGAGTTCCAACTACCATACATAAATTTAATAGCGAAAGATCTCAGAGTTACAGAACTGTGAGCTCCAGAAAATTTTTTTTCTTTTTTTCTTTTTTTAAAAAAAAGGGTTGATGATAAAAAAATAATAATAATAAGAAAATCTACAGTAAAAAAAAAGGAGTTAAAAGTTTGATAATTACCTTGTCTTTTCTACCATTATCTCTGACTTTTACCTTGACTGTCCAACCCGGCGGGAGCCAGTCCTCGGATTTTGACTCCGCCATATCTCTGGTGTGCCTGATTTTTCCGGCCAAAATAGCCTCTCTCTCTCTCTCTACTTTCTCTCTCTTTGTTCTGAGTCCAAGAGGGCTCTTCAAAACTTGAGTTAGGACAAAAGGTCTCCTGTGACCCCACGTGTTGCTCCACTCCCTGTGTGTGTGTGAAATCAAGCCCTGAACGTGTCAAACTCGATTCTGTATACTCTGCCCTCTCTGCCATTTTCCATCTTTTTAATTTTACACCTACACTTTTTAAGTTGTACCTTTTGGATAAAAGTTGCCCCTTTTGGCGTAATTGCTAGTTAATGTACAACACTCGAGAAGCCTAAATATGTCAAAGTCTCTCAAGGGAGTTTCGTAATGAAATTGCGGGAAGATTCGATTTTGTGTTTCGTTTCGTTTAGTTTAGTGGATAATTCTCTTTCTCGTGACTCGTGACGCTGATTCCACTATTCTAGTAGCGGGTGTACCATAAGCTAACGCGATCTAACCATTGGGAGACAAACACGTGGCAACACGTTGTCTCTCTGGCCGGTGATAAATCTTCTGTATGGGGGGGTTCAGTGGGTGATGATACTGGAGTATGGCGTGAGAGAACCACTGGATTGATGTTTTTAAAAAATAAAAAAATAAAAAAAAAACTCTGAGGGCTGGTGTTGGATTCCCTGCTACTGCTGTCTGTACTGGAAAACTTTTTATTCCCAAAGTACCCTCTGACTTTCATATTTACTTATGTGGCCCCTGCTTCAAAATTTTTTTAAAAAAAATGCAATGGTATTTTTTTTTTAAATAATTAAATTAGAGAAATGTTTGATCATTTTACCAGTGTGAGGCACATGCTTGAAGCACGTGCTGTGTGTATTTATATCATTTTCCCCTTTTTTATTTTTTTTCCTGTATTTTCAACTTTCACATTTGTACCATATGCACATTTTACAGTGATTAACCGCTACTTATAACTAACAGGGATACTCGTTTCATGAGGCATGTTCACACTACTTTTGTTTTTCTCTTCCATAAGTCATAATTCATAACTAACTCGATTTGCAGAACTAACCAATCAAATCCAAATGACAAGAGAGAGAGAGAGAGAGAGAGAACTATACTAATGTTCATATCCAATTTATACAAATATATGTTGGCACATTAACAAAATTCGGCTACATCATAAACTTATATGGGTGCTCGTGTTGCTTTGTTACAAACTTTCAAGTACAACAATTACCAAAGGTTGACTTTCCGATCTCTAAAAACCACATAATATACAGCTCCTGAAAAACAATTTCAGAAAAGGAAAAAAAAAAGATAAAGTAATAATAAAAATAATAACTCTATAGGTTTCACACATATATGATAGAACTAAACTAATTGTGAAGAGGGTTCGATCCAGTCGGGACTTTTCGGTGTGAGACAGCATGAAGAGGACTGATCCCAACCTTTCTGGTCCGCGTGGCCATGGAGTCGAGAATTACTGAATAGCCTCGTGAAAGCATGGAAGGGTGTTGCTTCTTTAATCCAAATCTTGGCTCTGTTTGATCTTTGCTTAATAAAGCTCGAGAACCACAAGAGGAGCTTTGAATTAGTGATAAGAAAATCGAAACACCAAGTAATAAGATGAACAATTTTTCAACTCTCATGATTTGATTGAATGCCAACAAACGATCATGAACCAAGAAAGAGAGGACTTAAATGAGAGGAAAACACTAAACAAGGAATCTTTGCATTTGTTAGAAATGTTGAAATTAAGCCTATTAATAAGAGGGACAAGACTTAGGCCTAAACTTAATTAATACCATTTAGAAAATAGGTCACAAAAAGATTTTAACAATTATTTGTTGCTCTTTCTTTGTTTCTTTCTTTGTCTCCAAAATACCAAAGTTGACTTTGGATGAAGTCACTTTCAGGGCAATAAACTGGCTATATTACCGTGTTGACTTAATAATCTCTAAGTTTTTTTTTTCTTTTTTCTTTTCTAAATCCAAATTTATCTTAGGCGGTACATGTTTGTGAATTTCATTAACGATCGATGGATAGTTCTTTGTCATTTATATACATAAGAAAGCATTATAATGCAATGCTTCCAAGGTATGCATTGGCCTGGCCAGTAGTATATAATCTATTCTGAATTTTAAAACCGCAAGTTATATGGCATTTCTAAGGGTTTTACGCCATTTGTAATCATTGCCAAGCTCAGAATATATGGCTTGTCACATTAAGACGATATGATACGTGCCAAAATACATTGCTTGACGAAACCGATAAATGGAAAATGGAGACTGAAAGTTGTGACCAAATGTCACGTTATGTGGAGTTTTATAATTAGTATATTTGTTTGAACCAATCTCATGCTGTCAGCAAAGCAGGCGGCTTCAATAAACTCTCATATTTTTATAGCGCTAAAATATGTTAAAACAAAATCAACATAGAAATGACGTATGGGAGAAAATTGATTGTCGTTTTGTGATTATGAGTATTGATCATAGTCAACTTTTTTACGTATATGTAGTACCCATGTTATCATCAAGCACACGAATAAACAAAAGCAAATTAATGAACTAAAATTGAACGATTAATGGACTTCTCAGGCTCGAAGAATATTTTGCGTTTGGATCTTGAACAAGCAACAACATAATTTAGGGTACTAATGTTGACACACGTGTCTTGCTAACATGTTTTTGATAAATTTCGTGAGTATTCAAGAAAGACCAAATACAGACCTAAATTGTGCAAATGTATTAGATCTTGGGTTCTATTTCAAGAGATTAACCAATCCAGTCATTATATTTTTTCTCATTTCTAACAGACGTGAGACCCTGTTCGAAAACCCAACATGTGAGTTTTTTGTACTACGTACAAGTTTTTAGTTGTCTTCAACTGATAGCAAATGTGATTGTGGTGACTTTTTAAGAGGAAGGACTCGTATTTGGTTAATTTTGTAACAATTGTATGCTACCTCGTCGGCTTATTATATCTTGCAACGGTGTTAGGGACGAAGTTCAAGGGGAATTCCAATCTGAACTGATGCAATTTAATTGTGCCGACGAAAGGCTTAGGTGGGTCTATCATCATAGCATATATATATATATATATATATTTTAATTGTCGACCGATCCTTGATCTAAGTTGTCCCACCTTATTAGTAGTCAAAACTCAAAACATAAATATACTTCAGCGAGAGAGAGAGAGAGAGAGCATATTGTTCTAAAGATTTGCTGTGACTCATCACCGTGGCAAAACATAAAGAGAAATTTAGGTGGATAACCAAAATTTTAAATTTGATTAAGTAGATGTCCACTTTTAAAATTTTATAGCTAAATGTCCACTTTTAAAATTTTATAGCTAAATGTTCAGGTATATATATTTCTACACTTGGTAGATACGCATATCTACTAATTTTAGTTACTGTACTGAAATGCACTAGGTATATAATTTTTTATATTTGGTATATAAAATTTTACACATGGTATATAAGTATATATACCGGATATTTTGTTATAACATTTGACAAAGGGACATTTACTAAAATTGGGCCCAAAATTTGGTCATATTTCTATAAGCCCATGTTAAAGCAGAGCTCCTGATTTTTACCAACCAAGAAGAGATGACCAGAAACAAAAGAAAATGAAGAACAACAAACAGCAGATCAACACCATCAATTATAGTGGTTCAGATTAACCCAAATTGAGCTAATCCTACATCCACTTTGACCTACGACTCAAGGCAATCCACTATGAAATCAGGTTACACACTCAGAGATTAAGTCTCTCAAAACCTCACTGTTACAAAACTCTTTCTCGCTCAAAAACTGAAACCAAAGAACCCTGAACCTCACTTCCCAAATCCCAATTACAACCAGTTCACTCTTTTTCTTGATATCTCTCTTACTTAGCTCTGTTCTATATAACAGAGTATTTATACTAATTACAATAACAAGACTAACAACTTGGTGTAACGTGATTGGTTCAGGAGTAACAGCTCTAGCTTGCTTAACTGTTTCTCTTCAAGATGGTTAATCCTCAACTAACTAATCTGACGTGTAACTGCTACTTTTAAGAACCATATTTCAACAAATCTCCACCTTGGTTCTTAGAAAAATAAGCAATACCTTGAGACGCAATAGTCTTCCTCAACTTGTTCAACCAGTAGCCAAATGAAGCAAATCCAAACAATGTTTGAACTTGTCCAATGGCAGAATCTTTGTAGCCATATCTGCTGCATTATCATCTGTTATAACCTTTTCCAACTTTATTATCCCAGAGTCAATGACATCCCTTATAAAATGAAATCGAACATCAATGTGTTTGGTTCTTTCATGAAAAATGGGATTTTTACAAAGCTGAATTGAACTCTGGCTATCTGAAAACAGAACTGTTTCTTCATGCAACATCTTGACTTCTCCTAGTAGACCCTTCAACCATATTACTTCCTTCACAGCTTCAGTTGTTGCGATGTATTCAGCTTCAGTGGTTGACAAAGCTACTATCGGTTGCAGCTGAGACTTCCAACTAACAGGACCTCCACAAAGTGTAAAAATATACCCAGTTGTAGACTTCCTTCTATCTAAATCTCCTGCATAGTCTGAGTCCACGTAACCAGTAATATTGACACTTTCCTGAGTTTCCTTGTAATTTAGTCCCACATCAAGAGATCCTTTTATGTATCTTAGTAACCACTTAACTCCATTCCAATGATCTCTTCCCGGATTAGCCATGTACCTACTCAAAATACTTACTGAATGAGCAATATCAGGCCTAGTACAAACCATGGCGTACATGACTGATCCAATGGCATTTGCATATGGAACTTGAGCCATCTCATTCTTTTGTTCATCAGTTTCTGGACACTGAGAATTATTAAACTTGAAATGACCAGCTAATGGTACTTTAACATGTTTAGCATCTTCCATTGAAAAACGTTTGAGTACCTTCTTCAAATAACTCTTTTGAGATAAGTGAATTGAACCTTCCTCTATTTTCCTCATGATTTCCATGCCAAGAATTTTTTCCGCTGCACCTATATCCTTCATATCAAATTCTGATTTCAGAATTTGTTTCAACTTCTCAATTTCAACCTTGCTCTTGGATGCAATTAACATATCATTGACATAAATGAGTAGAAATATCATGACGCCATTTTCAAACTCCTTAAAGTAAAAGCAACGATCGTAACTACTTCTTTGAAAATCTTGATGGAGGATAAAGGTATCAAACCTCTTATACCATTACCTTGGAGACTGCTTCAATCCACAAAGAGACCTTTTAAGCTGACAAACATGATCTTCCTTTCCAGGTTCTTTAAATCCTTCAGGTTGAACTATAAATATAGTTTCTTCCAAATCACCATGTAGGAATGCAGTTTTTACATCTAACTGCTCTAATTCCCAATTGAATTTTGCAACAAGAGCCATCAAAATTCGGATTGAGGTATGCTTAACCACAGGAGAAAACACTTCATTATAGTCAACGCCTTCTCTTTGTGTATAACCCCTTGCAACTAATCTGGCCTTGTACCGAACTGGTTCATTCTTTCCAGTTCCTTCCTTTTTCTTAAAGATCCACTTACAGCTGACCATCTTTTGTTTAACAGGTTTTTTCACTAAAACCCAAGTATGATTCTTCTGAAGCGATTCAAACTCTTCAGTCATTGCTGAAATCCATTTTGCTGCATCTTTGCTACTAATAGCCTCATTGTATGGAATAGGATCAGCTTCTTCATACTCAAGAGCTGTAACCAAAGCATACGATATGAGATCAGCAAATCCAAATCTGCTTAGTGGTTTTATGCTTCTTTTCTGCCTATCTCTTGTCAATTGATAACCAGAAATAGAATCAGTCTCCTCAGGTGCATCAGGGTAGTCTTCATGATCTGAGACTTGTTGTTCAGTAGTATCAGGAATTATCTCATTAGAACCATGACTGTTAGAGCCTTGTACAATTTGCTGGGTTGAAGGCTCCACCTCAAACTCAAAATAGTCTGCTGGAGGATCAACTTGCTGGTTTGATTCGTCTAGAGACTTAGTACTTGCAGTTAGTTTGTGCAGAATACATTTCTTTTTCATTAAAAATAACATCCCTACTAATTATTACTTTAACTCCTGGTGTATCCTTAACCCACAATCTATACCCTTTCACTCCTTCGGGGTATCCTAAGAAAACACACTTTATAGACCTAGGTTCAAGTTTACCTTCATTTTGATGAGCAAAGGCAGTACAACTAAAAATTCTAAGATTACTATAATCAGCTGGTTTACCTGTAAACATTTCCATAGGTGTCTTAAATTCTATAACACTAGAGGGTGTTCTATTGACTAAATAACATGCAGTCATCACAGCCTCTCCCCAAAAGTATTTTGATAAACCAGAGCACACAAGCATACATCTAACCTTATCAAGCAATGTTCTGTTCATTCTTTCGGCAAGTCCATTTTGTTGTGGTGTTTTCCTAACAGTTTTGTGCCTAAGTATTCCACTTTCACTGCAATAAGTCTCAAAGATATCATTATAAAATTCTAATCCATTATCTGTTCTTAATGCCTTTAATTTCTTATTTGTTTGGTTTTCAACTAAAGCCTTCTAATGTTTAAATTTAATAAAAGCATTATCTTTAGTTTTAAGCAAGTAAAGCCAAACAAATCTTGAATAATCATCAATAATAGATAGAAAATACCTGCAGCCACCATGAGATTGCACCCTTGCTAGTTCCCATAAGTCCGAGTGAACGTAGTGTAGAATATCCTTGGATTTGTGCTTGGATGATTTGAATGCCAACCGGTGTTGTTTACCCAGAACACAATGTTCATAGAATTCCAATTGATCAATAGTATCACCACACAACAAGTTCTGCTTGTACAATTCTTTAAGTCCTCTGTCACTTAAATGCCCCAATCTTTTATGCTAAAGTTGAGTAACATCTGAACTTGATTTAACAGCATGGCACGCATTTCCTTTGACAGTGATTCCATTCAAAATGTATAGACCATTTTTCTTAGAACCCTTCATGACAACCATAACACCTTTAGACGCTTTCAGCTGGCCTTTTTCTGCTTTAAAAGTATATCCAGACTCATCAAGAGTGCCAAGAGAAATTAAGTTTCTCTTCAGGTCAGGCACATGTCTCACATCTTTAAGAATTCTAATAACCCCATCAAACATTCTAATAGAGATAGAACCGCAACCTATAACTTGGCAGGCCACGTTATTACCCATTAGAACTCTACCTCCATCAATTTCTTGATAGTTAACGAACCAATCCTTTCTTGGACACATGTGGTAGCTACATCCTGAATCCAATACCCACTCTTTCAAATTTTGAGTCTCTGAGATGGTTAAAACTTCTGAACTCTCATAACCATCATCAACCACTGCAGCATCACCATTAGTTTTTCCAGCTTCTTTATTTTGTCTATCTGGGCATAGTCTCCTTATATGACTATTCTTGTTACAATGGTAACATCTAACATTTTTGTAATCTTTCTTTCCTCTAGATTTTGATCTATGTTGGGATTTACCCCTGCCTTCATTATTGTCACGCTTATTGGTTCTTCTTCTGACATTCAGACCCTCACCTTGTACATTTCTCTCAGACCCTTTCAAATCAAGTAACTTAGACTCGATAGCATTCTGCACTTCGTCAACCGTAATAGTCTGCCTACCATATTTTAAAGTTTCCTTGAAGTTTTTAAGATTCTTGGGTAATGAATTTAAGAGGATAATTGCTTTGTCCTCTGCTTCAACTTTGATACCCAAATTCTCTAAATCAAGCACCAGCTTATTATAATCATCTAAATTTTCTTCTATTGATTTAGACTCTTCCATCTTAAAACCAAAGAAACGTTCCTTTAGGTAGATGCTGTTAGGTAGTGTCTTAGAGTGATATAACTCTTCCAATTTGTTCCACAATCCAGAAACGGTTTTTTCTTGAGACACCTTTCTAAGAACTTGATCTGATAGACTAAGAATAATAGCACTATAGGCTTTAGGGGATACCTTTTCAATCTCTTTCTTCATTTCCACAAGCTTTTCTTTATCAGTGGCTAGAAGATCACGTTCACTAAGGAGGGCTTTCTCAAAACCCTGTTGAACTAAGATAGTCTCCATCTTCATCTTCCATAGCCAGAAATCATTCTTGCCTGTAAATTTTTCGATGTCGAACTTCGTGGTAGAACCCATCGTTAATTCGATTTTCGAAGCTCCTTCTTCTTGGTTCCTTCCCAAGATCGCAACCTGGCTCTGATACCAGATGTTAAAGCAGAGCTCCTGATTTTTACCAACCAAGAAGAGATGACCAGAAACAAAAGAAAATGAAGAACAACAAACAACAGATCAGCACCATCAATTATAGTGGTTCAGATTAACCCAAATTGAGCTAATCCTACATCCACTTTGACCTACGTCTCAAGGCAATCCACTATGAAATCAGGTTACACACTCAGAGATTAAGTCTCTCAAAACCTCACTGTTACAGAACTCTTTCTCGCTCAAAAAACTGAAACCAAAGAACCCTGAACCTCACTTCCCAAATCCCAATTACAACCAGTTCACTCTTTTTCTTGATATCTCTCTTACTTAGCTCTGTTCTATATAACAGAGTATTTATACTAATTACAATAACAAGACTAACAACTTGGTGTAACGTGATTGGTTCAGGAGTAACAGCTCTAGCTTGCTTAACTGTTTCTCTTCAAGATAGTTAATCCTCAACTAACTAATTTGACGTGTAACTGCTACTTTTAAGAACCATATTTCAACAGCCCCAAACATAAATATACCTCAGAGAGAGAGAGAGAGAGAGAGAGTAAGTATAATGTTCTAAAGATTTGCTGTGACCCATCACCGTGGGGGTCTCATGTTGGTGTCCATCACGTGGCATGCGTGTATCCGAAACACTCCCTTAGTCCCTTTGTTTAATATGCTAAACAAGTAAACATATATACCGATCGGTCCATGACCATCTCAACCACTTATTTTTTCTCTTAGTCTTTTTATAGAGACCACAAAAAGAAAAACCCAAAAAAAAAAAAAAAATGGTAGCCGGCGTGGACTACAATTAATGTGTATTTATTGAGATGGATCCCACCTGTGCAACCCACTTGGGCTCTATTATGAAAATGAGGATGCAATCCATACGTTTGGAGTTGGACACTGGTAGTACTAGTGGCAGTCCTCTTGAGACTTGAGAGTATGTAGCCTAGACTGCCTCGGTGGACAGAGACTGTTAATAGAACCAAGCCTTTGCCTCGGTGGCTTGGCCTTGTTATTAGTACCGTCTGAACGCTTTGGAGGGATTTTAGAGATGAATAGGTGACTACTGAAAGCAATGGGCACTTGTTTTGGAATACATCACACAAGATGTGGCAGCCACGGCCACGTTAGTCTAAGGTTTGAGTATATACAATAAGGAAACAAAAATCAACGAACATGGCTCATAATTCATTTATTTCATTGTGCTCTTATTGGTTAAAGCCACATACTATAACTAAATAAAGCAAAGTAAAAACCTAGTTAAACATCCCTGCCTAAGCTCAGACTATGCATTAGCAATCAAAAGAGGGGGAAAAGAAAATGCACAGCCAATCCACCAACCTAGCTATGCGAGGATAGTCGAAGTAGATTGTAATAATGGACACATTTAATTGTTGAGGTCCCAATTAAGCATTTACCACAACTGCACCAAGAAGTTGGTTGAGTCACCTACAGCTGATTTACTTGCATCTTCATTGCAGCTCCTAAACCACTTTAAATTATTGAAATAACTATGCTTGCTCCAAAAGCAACCCTAAATAAAAACCGCTACTATTAAAATGGAAAAGAATATTTAGTGGGGCGAAAACAAAGCTCTACAATCAATCAAGGATTTCCACTCAGTAACTCAGCTATAAACAGCCGGATTTGCTTGCTGCTTATTTCAAACTTGAAGGAAACACTAGAAAACTATTATCATTCTATAGACAATTGGCACCAATTGATTTGCTTTCGGTGTTTTAAACTCTTAGCTAATGCAGTAGTGCTTTTCATATACAATTTCCGAGTTTGGGTAGTTGGACCCAGAAAGGGGTAGGATTTGGATTAAGTAAAAAAGAAGTGGTGCTTAAATAACAAGTTAAACTCCTAAATCACTACGATCAAACTTGGGTCGGTATAGTCAAAGTGGCAAATCCCTTTTAAGCTTTGAGGCCTGTTCCCACACCTGAACCCACACTGGAAAACTTAAAATCATGCAACATAAGCGAGTTTCATATTATTTTGAGAATGAGAAACGACACTGTTATAGAGCTTGAAAGAAATTACAGATCTTCGATTTAACTATATAAGATTTTCTTAACTACACGAGACACCAAGATAAACAGAGTATGGTATTGCAGCTCTCAAAACCCAAATTTTGCCATACAAGGAGTTATTAGTTTTAACAATATGCCAACCTAACATTCATCTTTTTCGAACCTCCATGACTAACATTTTCCCGTCTCACAAATAGCAGGACTTGAAGCATCATTCACTCGCAGCTTCAGCAGCAGAAGGGGTTTTCTCAGTTTTAACCGCTGGCTTTTCTGATAGACCATCCTCCGTAGGCTTAGCATCGTGACTCGTTTCAGCAGGTTCTGCTTCCCTAGAGGATGAACCATCAGTGACTGGAACTGTCTTCTTGATAGTTCCAACCTTAACATACTTGCTCATGAACTTGTATTCCCAATCCTGCAAGGCATCAAGTTCAAATGGACCAAGGCCAGAGATGTCACCGGTGAGATCTTTGTCCTCGAATGACATCTTTGCAAGAGCTCTGCTGGCATCTTTTCCTGCAAACAATGCATAGGGCCCACCAGGTCCATAAAACATCCTGCAGGTTTAAATGGAAACAGCTTAAGAGCTTATCAAAGACTAATATAAAGAGACACAATCGACTACAGCTAAGAAATCTAATAAGCAATAGCTTGTAAAACTATTTGTTGCCAAATTAAAAGAAATTCGAAAGCAAATACGAATAACGAATACACTTTGATTATTTCCATTCCTAATAAGGTCCATTATGGATTGGTAAACACATACTTAATGTTATTGTTCTTTCCCTTTTTAATTTATTATCAAATCAATACTTGATGCTGTCTTAAAGACACTGGATCTTCCTCTAAAACTTGTTCAGACAATCACAAAGGAAAAGATATCTCAAGCTAGAAATTCAGAACCCAATAACATTTCGTATTACCCCAAATAAACATATGCATATACTCTGTAAAGCAGATTATCAAGTATCTTATAGTATATGCTATCAAGTAGAAAAAACTCTCAGCATATCAAAATATTAGGTTCCCATATATATACATTCACTTGGTAAATTTTAGATTATGTGTACGAGCTAAATAAAAGAATGGATAGAAAAGTTGTACATGGTCAATATTATTAGCTATGCTTGACAGAAATTTAGCATAAAACTGAGAAAACTCAGGATTGAAATGACCATTTTCTTCATATTCCTAAAGAAAGAAAACATGTTCATCCTCAGTCACTAATCACAATAATTATATTGCTTGGCAAAACAATAAACCTAATGAAAATTGTTTGGTTAACTCACCCAAAAAAAAAAAAAAAAATACCGAAGCCAAATCAGAAGCAGTAAAAAAATTTAAAGCACAGAATCACAAACCCAATGTCACCAAAAGCTAAAATCAATAACAGAGTTGACCAAACAATAAAAAGAAAGAAGAAGCTAAAAAAACCCCAAAATCGTCCTGGATTTTGGGGTTTTACTACTAAGCAAAAACCCATTACAGGACTTAAAAAATATTATGTATATAAAATTAAGAAATTGGGTTGAATACCTGCTCTGGGAGACGTCGTAGATCTGACCCTTGATAGCCATGAGTAATGGCTTCCGGTCATCGGAGCCATCGTACTGCTTCAACTCCTCCTCAGTGACCTCACCGATTTGAACAGGAGGAGGCAGAGGCTGAACCTCCTCAAAAGATCTGGGCCGTTCATAGTTATCGGACGATCCAAACAAGCCCGAAACGACGTAGTAGATGGCCCAAAGCAGAGCAACAACGGTGAAGAAAGTCGCAGGAGAGAGGCCTGTGTAGGTTGGTATTGCCTCTTTAAGCGTCTCCCACAGCTGCAGAGCCATTTGGTTTTGGTTTCACTGAGAGGAGAGAGAGAGAGTTGGAGACGGAGATGTAGGAAAAAGGGCTAGACCTTTAGAAGGAGAAAAATAAAGGGAAAAAGGCCAAAGAAGATGAGATTATTTTCTTTTTGTTTTACTTCTTTTTCAACGGAAAAGTCTCGAGTGTTGGTCTAAATTTGCACCCTCACATCCACTTTTCCATTTTATTTTTTTCATCGTCAAAAAACAACTGCTAGCCTTCAAATATAAATTGGGTTTATGACACAAATGGTCCTTCAACTATCCAATTTGTGGCAATTTGATCCTCAAAGTTTTAATTATGATAATTTTACTCTTAAATTTTTTTATTTAAGTAATTCGATCATTGTACTGTCTAATTGTAATTTGCTGTTGAATTTCTAACCAAAAGCACATATAACAAGTATGTTGTAGCATCTAACAGAGTATATAAAAGAAAACAAACTGAACAAAATGATTTTGAGAGAATAAAAGATATATTCTTTGTATTTTTCAAAATTCTTAAAGCTGAAAATTTAGAGAAATTATTTTTGTGATTATTCATTTTTATACTTAAAATTCTCAAACTACCTTTCAAATACATTTTCAGATGCCACCGCGAGTGTTTTTTTGGTCAAAAATTTAACAACAAGTTACAAGAAACAGGCTATAGACCAAATTACTATAAATCAAAAAATTTAAGGACTTAATTATAACAATCGAAACTTTGAAAACTAAAATTGCCACAGATTGCATATATCAAGGACCATTTGTGTCATTAACCTATATTAATTAAATATAGGGCTAATGTCACAAATAGTCCTTGAATTATCCAATTTGTGGAAGTTTGGTTTTCAAAGTTCTAATTGTGGTAATTAAGGTCATGAAGTTTTCAATTTGAAATAATTTAATTCCTGAATTGTTTAAATTATAACATGTTGTTGAATTTCTGTCAAAAAACACGTGTGAAAAGCACGTGATAGCATCTGAAAGTTGCTTTAAAAAGTAATTTAGAAATTTTAAGCATAAAAATGAACAATCACAAAAAATCTTCTCTTTGTAATTTTAAGAACTCTAAAAAATACAAATAATGCATATTTCATTCTCTTCAAATTCTTTTGTTAAGTTTCTTTTCTCTTGAATACCCTCTTAAACGTATGTTTTTGTTAGAAATTTAACAACGGATTACCATTTGGACAATTCAAAGACTAAATTACTTTAAATGAAAAAATTTAGGAGCTTAATCATCACAATTAGAACTTTGAGGACTAAATTGCTATAAGTTGAATAGTTTAAGGTCCATTTGTGCCATGAACCCTTTACATATAACTAGTAGTACTAGTCTTCCCCGGAAAATAAATAAAATGATTCTTTTTTGGCTTTTACTTGTGTGAGACTGCAAAGGTACAATGATTCCAACTTAAAAATAAACGTGGAGAAGGACTTCCTAATTTGTTAGTTCTTTATTTTAATGTCCTTTTCTTATAATGGATAAGTTGTGATTTTTATTTTATTTTCATTTTCTGCACAAACTAACATAGTTATTTGTACAAATTAATACCTCATATTTTAAATGTCTATAAATATGTATACTACAAAGGTTAATTAAGTATTTTAATAGTAAAAAAATCAAATTATTTTAAACGTCTACAAATGTGTATATTTCAAAGGCTAATTAAGTATTTTAAATACTTAATATTAAAAAACCGAATTTCTCCTCATAAGTCAATTAAAACCGCTTCAAACGTTATATAATCAATTTATTTTATTTCAATTTAAAATAGAAACAAGAAAAAAACTAGGAAATTAAAAAGAATACCAAATAATTGATGTTTGAGCGTTTTTTTAATACACCTTTGCAAACATTTATAATATTGGGTATTAACTTGAAAAACAATGGTTAGTTTTAATAAATAATAATAATAAAAAGTTTGGTGCTACACAATTAACCCCTTTAGATTGTCAAATACTTTAATGCCCCTTCACGATGAATGTTAAGCAATTAGACTTCATCGAGAATATTGGCATAGATTTTTTTACTGCTTAGTAGAAAACCAATTGGCAACTTGTTAACAATTGAATTGTGCGATGCTTCTTATGCCTCTTTTTGCGTCTTGAGAGTGAGACTTACGAGGGATAATCAAAACCAGTCAAATAATAATAATAATAATAATAATAATAAGAGGAGAAAAGAAGTCCAGTGAGTTATTTTCAATTGGAATATATATTTCAATCAATTATATGAAAACGATCAGACGCTTTGGTTAGTTGAAACTAGAGGTTCCATTCAAACCTTGCAAACATTGTTTTGTTCTTTGATTTTAAAACCTCTTAGTAGTTAGCACACACTTTTTCATTTTCCAATCGACCTTAAAACAGTGGTTTCTCCCGTTATTAAGGTGATATGGGTAAAAACACAACAGCCGGGGTAGGTTTATAGTAGGTGCAAAATATGCTAGTTGCACAAAACTCAAGAGGGTCATGGCCCTCTATGTTGGCTAAAGACATACACCACAAGGCTTCATTACTAAATTGGGCAGATTCTGGCATTCTGCCCTTTGTTAGTAATACAGTTTTTTTTCTCACAAAAAAAAAAAAAAGATTTGGGCCCACCTCCATGAATATGACATTCACAATTCACAACAGTTCTAAATAAGAACTTATCTAGATTTACATCAAGCAAGGACTTATGGACCAAACATGCCCCATCACAGACAGGTAACGATAAACTAAATTTTGATTGGACAAACCTTTACCAACTCCACGTGAGAGGAAAATGTTGGTAACATGAGAAATGCTAAGGACACTTTCTTGGACACTCTCTTTGACACTCTCCAGTCTCAATGTCTGACACGTGGATTCCACTATCCAATTTAATATTTTAATAATACAACAAATCATAGTGAATTCCACGTGTCAAGCAGTTAGCTTAGAAGAGTGCAAAAGAGAGTATTGCTAGCACTCTTCGTAATTCTATATACCCCTACTTAGAAAAATAAAACCTTTTTCTATGCTTTGACTGATTACACGAATAGAAAAAACATAACACGAACTAGTAAAAGTTGTGGGCGGTTAAGGTTACAACGAAGCATATCATAGGGGTCTAGATTTTCCAAGGAAATAATATTAAACAAAAAATTAAAATATAAAAGGAGATGCGATGCACTTTTTTCAATTCTAAAAGTAATAATAAGCAAATTGGCATAAAATTCTAGTTTTAAAAGAAGCGAGAAATCCAATTGCATCACATATAACGCAGTCAAGGTTCAAACTATAGACGTTGTAGACCAATCTCAAGTTTCTCAAAAGGTAGTCAAGCTCATCAGCTATATTCTAAACTCTCAACATTATAGTAACTCACTGCTGATTTGAACAGCCCACCATGAAAGAAATTTCAAAGGCATTTACATTTAAAATTCCAATCTTGCAGCCAAAAAAAAAAAAAACATTTATATAAAATACACGTATATTCGTTCTAGGACAGCAAAAAATACTCTCTTCTGTAACAACTATCAATCACAATAGTCAAATCAAACATACATACTTCCTTTATGTACAACAGAAATCAAAACTGACTCTTGCCAAACAGGCATTCCATCCCATGTGTCACAAGATATTAGAACTCCACACCCCATACACACTCACTACTTATCCATTGATAGCAAATTTCCATTAGTTCCATTAAGAAAGCTCTCCTTTATATTCATGGGACAATATATTATTCTGTTTATGGCAGAAAAGAAACTATGTTTACAAACAAAAAGGGCATATAAGTTACAACTTCTACCTAACATACAGTCTTAGAATGCTCTAATCAAAGAGCAAGCGAGCTAACCTCATCAGCTTTCCATAGTCCTTCTTCATATTTGTACCACCTCATGAGCCCTTCATCATTCTTTGTTCGTTGGCACATGAGGCAGGAATCTTCCATGCATGTCAGAAATTGGCGTAACCGAGATGCCCTCTCGAGGATAGAATGATCAAGTTCTTTAACAACTTTCCTGACTGCGGGGGGTGGAGGGACTTCGATCAAAAGGCAATGCGATATGTTGAGAACTTCCAGGTGTTGTAAGCCATCCAAGATCATGATCAGAGCATCCTTATTGAGCATTGAGCACCGGAGACTTAATACCTTCAGTTTAGGAAGATATGTAACTAGTGTAGAAGCACATAACATGTCACATGGACCCATGATCTTGAGCTCACTGAAATTTTTGCAGTTTCTAGAGATCTCCTCCATGAAGTATGGTGGATTTGCTATGCTGGGCATTGTCAGAGATTCGAGATCTGTCCAGGCACGAATGGCCTTGCATATTCCAGTCTTTTTTATTCTGTTCCAAGCTGGAAGAACAAGTCGTTTGAGCCGTGGGCACCTGAGATGGGACAAGGTTTGGTTTGCTGACATCTAGCAAGTAAATTAACTGACAAGCTATATGCGCATAAGAAATTAAGGGACCTCATTCTTCAGCAAAAATATATTAAATCAATAAAGTGACCCTCATGTAACATGTAGAATCAGTGACAAGCTATTAGCCTTTGATTCTATACACTAAACTAACATGCATAATGTAACAAAGTAAACCACCATTTGCATGCCCACTCTCCTTTTGTCAATGCTTTTAATATAAAAACGATCAATCTGAAACATTTTACCTCCACCAAATTTTCACCTCCACCAAATTTCCAAAGACAAAGTTTAACGACTTACCTTTCAGCAGTATAAGTCAACTGATCGTCGCTCACGTATAAGTTAAAATGGAAGATCAGCGTCAGAATGTTTCCCCGGCTGAGACTCAAGGAGATCTTCAACACCCGGGTCAATGTTTTATCAGACCGACCATCAACATAAACATAGGGCTCCAATGGGATTTTTATGAAATTAGACTTCAACATTGATAAGTCGAGTGTTTTCCATAGCAATGGATCACAGCAAGCCAAGCGCCATGCACTACACACATGAGCAATTCCTGACGTTAACTCGAAAATATCAAATGACTGGAAAATCCTCACCAATATGTCAGTGTCCAAGTCTTCCCATCTTCTCGAAACAGGGTAATTGTCTTCCATGTCACCAGCTCTACATTGCCTGCAAAAGAAAGCAAAAGAGATGAACGCGAAAATCTTGACACAGAGAGAAAAATTTATAAGAGGTCGAAAAACACACATATAATCCACCATTCATGATAAGCTATAATCAAAGAAGCCACCAAAAGCTTGGTAGATAACCAGGTCAAACTGCAACTCTGTCATTTAATACAGGATTTGGCATTTTTCATGATGATGTTTGTACCAATTTGAATCGATATAAAGGAATGGGATTATAGTCATATACAAACAAGAGGAGGGATTGATGTTTCGAATCTTCTAAAGTTGAAAGAATGCTCAGATTTTGCATATGCAATCAGGTCATGCACCAAGCATAGAAATCTCTGATGGTTAGTTGATTAGAATAACTTGGTTTGAATTCAATGACTATCTTTAATCTTCTTTCTGAAAATAAAATAAAAATAGAACTGTCTTTGTTTGGTTTTAAAAAAAAAAAAAAACCTGTGGCTGGAGTAGAGGGGAATTTCTTTCCCTCGAAATGAAAAAAGGGCAAAAATAATACGAAATAGACAGACAAGCAATTGGTCAGATTACTTAGTGTAATTCAATTGGTCAATTTTCAAATTCTACTTCACTTTCCATTCATGTGAATTTAAAAGGCCAAAATTAAACTTAGGTCACTCTACAAGATGGGTTCTTGCAAGATCTCTGACCCCCTCCCAAAAAAAAAAAAAAAAATCCAATTCTATTTTCAAAAATTCAAATCAAGACCCCAAATGCTTCAAAAAAAATTTAAGATAAAGACAAAATCTTGGACTTGGAAAACACGTTTCAAGCCTAAATTTTTCTGGGTTTTGTCATTCGGGACCAGATCTATCAATTTGATCCAATTTAGTCTTAATCACATGCAAACACAACGGAAACCATTCATGCAGAATTACCTTAAAAATAAACAAATAAATAAATAGAACACTTAAAATATACAGAGACAACAAGGAAAGGAAAAAAAAAAAAAAAAAAAAAGTATACCTTGAAAAATAAAAATAAAAAAGATTTGAATCTGGGTGGTGAGCTGATTGTTGGGCAGCAATGGAAAAGGAAATCGTAAGTTCTGATTTTTGTTTTGCGAAAACAAAGTAACCGAAGAAGAAGAGAACCAGATTCCGCGGCACTGAAATTACCAAAAGGGCCTTTGCCTTTCTCAGCGTAACTCGCAATTTCTTTTTTCTTTTTTTTTTTTTCCCCAGCTGGTTGGCCCCGACAGAACAGAAGTCACTCACTGCTAATAAAATCCGAGTCTAGACTCTAGAATCAGAAAAGCCCTCCTAAATTCCACTCGCACGTGTTCCGAACGAACCATCAGACTTCATCAATCCGATACTATGTTGTTTTGTTTTTCTCAATTATTCTTTTTTTCCTCAATTAAACTCCTCTTCTTTTTTCTTTTTTTTTTCCCAGTGAATAAGTTGTGATGTGGGCGGTTACGAATCCATCAAATTAAACCTTATGTTATGTTTATTTTTACCGGGGGGAAAAAAAAAGTTGGGACCTATAGCAAAATAACCGAATTATATTTTTTATTTATTTTAAGTAATTGTAGAATGTCGGTTATAAATTAAATAAACTAACCAGTATGTTATTAGATACATCAAGTGTAAAATATAATATAGGTAGTATAAAAATTAATGTATTAGAAATATAAATTAAAATTAGTATATAAGTAGATATTTTAAGTATAAAGATACATATATTAAGACATTTAACTAGAAAAACAAACATTTTTTAAAACGAAGTTTAAAATAAAAATACCACTATAAATTCGCAAAATTTTAATGAATGTAGTTTCAGAAAATTAAAATGAGTAACAGATGTTGTTAAGATTTTTTGCCTAAAATAAAAAGTGAATAAAAACGGTAAGTAATATTCAAAATTCAAATTTTCGGATTACATTTGGGTAGTGATTCAATACGTTGTTGCCGCATCCTCTNTTTCATGTTATTTATTTTGCCATCTTTGTTTTGATCCCAATTCAATTTCTTACCTTACTCAATAACGTGCATAATTCAATTAAATACCATTTTATTAGCTAAGAACTCAAGCTAGAATAGCATTGCCTAATTGTAAAACAAGTACATATACTTCCTATAACTTGGAAGGTTCTCATAAGCTCAAATTGAAGAAAAAATACAAACCACCAAATGGTATTATGGCCAGTGAAATATGTTGTTTAAAGCATACGGGCAATGCATTAAGCAATCACCAAAACCAAGTTTTGATCACTTTTTGTTTTCTTTAAAAAAAAATTGATCACTTTTTACAGCGTGACAATTGATACAATGATTTATTATAGTATTATTAAGCCATATATTAGTGCCATAACATTGTTATTTATTTAGCTAGAGGTAAAGAGGAAAAAATCGTAATATGTGTTATTATTGGGCCGGGTTTACACTATGTTTAGTAAGAAGGAGAGGGAGAGGGAGTATGAAGGATGGAGAGCCTAGGAATAAGGGAGAGGAAAGTATCAAGGTAAAAATAAGGGAGAATTAGATAGATAAGTATTAATTTATATAATTATTAAATTATCCATTTCATCACTTTGTTAATAATTTTTGAAAATAGTATATTTGTCATTTTATAAAAATAAGTAAAAATAAATAAATAAGAGGTTGAATCCTTCCATTAATGGAAGGACTCAAAATAGTGGGCCTACAGGAAGAGCTCATCCTCAACTTATCCTTTCGCTCCCTCAATCCCTATCCAAACAAATGATTTTACTTATCTCACCACTCCTCTCTAATATTCTTCTCTATCTTTCTACAAACTCCTTCTACCAAACACAATATTAGGATTCGAAGTTTTAGGCTAGGCCTCTTTTGGTTAGTTCTTTTTATCACTTTTGGAGAATTACTTAGCTGATTACAACTTTTTTAGGATCTTAAGTCTATAACTTTATATGTACAAAATTACAGGACTAACATCAAAAAGAACTCGTGAAGTTTGCCCCAATACAATAACAATTAACAAATTAAAAATAAAGAAAAAAAAAACTTGTAAACTTGAATGCTAGTATTGACTTTTTAGCAACAAAAATTGATAAAATGTCAATAAAAAAAATGCAACAACAAAAATTATTAATTTTCTATATAAGAAAAATATTGGTGAGTATAATTTTCATAGAGTTTTCAAGAATAACTATTCTTAAAATAATTTCTTATGAAGTAGCAGCCAATTTAAATATTTAAGATAAATAGTATTATACTAAATGTACTGCTCACAAAGTATCGATATTAAAACCAAGAGAGATTGTGAGAGGAAAATTGTGCAATAGAATTTCACTCCGAAAAAAGAAAAGAAATACAGATTTGAATAGTAAAAAAATATTATTAAAGATCAAAAACTCAAGTCGAAGAAGCGATACTCAACCTAATTTCCACCTTTTTTTTGTGTGTAATTATAGTTAAATATTCCTTTTTAACATTTCATTTTAATGAAATGTCCATTTTTTTGTTAGTAGCCAAATGCCCAAGTTAATCACTTTTTACCGCCCAGTGCTATCGATCTGAGTTGGATTGTTTCCTGAAAGATGTTAATAGTTTATTGACTATTTTTCTGAGTGTTTCAGTTAGCTACATCCCTGGAGAGTGTAACAATGCAGGTCACGGATTAGTTAATTTAGTACTTAGGCTAGACGATGAACTTTCATAGATGGAGGACATCCCTCCTCCTATCATGTTTGTTGTAATCTCTGATTGTTTTATCTAATACAAACATTTTCTCAAAAAAATAAAAAAGTTAATCACTTTTTACAGTGGGGTATGCCAAATGGTATATTGGATTTAATTTATATACTAAACATATAAAAATTTTAGGCAAAGATTGGGATTTACTCAAGATTTACACTAGATGTATCATAACTTTTAGACACATAACTTTAAGCGGTATAGTCTTACTTTAAAATATAAAGTGGTTGAAATACATGTATGTAAATTTGTGTGCCTCTATCATTCCTCTTAAGTTTTTATATCGCTACACATACTAATTATTTATTTATGGTTGCCAATCCAGTAGATATTTTTTTTTTTACCTATGTATAGGTATTTTTTTTTAGCTGTTGGATCATCATCTAATAGTGATCCAACGGCTATAACGATGTGCATGAAAAGATGTACATCATTAATATTATTTATCTCTCTTACTTTTTACTATAAAAAAATATAATTGGCCAAAATGATACCTTTACATAGGTTAAAAAAAATTACCAATTGGGTTGGTGCCCTTTATTTATTGATTTTAAATATATAACGAGTTAATTACTTGTTATACTGAGGCATATATATATATATACACTAATAACATATTTATTAATTTTATATACCATGTATATTAGTTCTTATATCGGGCAAATAATTTTAGCCCAGAGATATCAATTTATAAGAGTTGATTACTTTTTTTTTTTTTGACATTGTATTTTGACTGTATTCTAAATTAATACATTTTTGGTTATCATTAACACTGTTATTCAAATTTACAATTTATACATATTTTTGGTCAAACATATTTTTAAACATTTGAGTTTACCAAAATAGCCTCTTAAATTTTAAACTTATATATTTTCAAGTAATTCAAACTTAAAACTAAATTGAAACTAATAACTAAACTAGTAAATATTAAAAACTCTAAGTTTTCATATATTTTAACTGAATTTTTGTATTTCTTTCCTATTTGTTATTTATTTTTAATTTTAAATTGAATTACTTTTAAATATAAATGGGTTTATAAGTGTACTATATACTCGAAATTAGTTTTTGACATTTGTCACAAATTTGAAATTTTAAGGACAATATTCATAATAGTATTTGAACAATTATAATATGTTGAAAAATAAACATTTGTTTGGAAAGAGCCCAACACTCTGTCATTTTGGTTATTTCCTCCTAGTTGTATTCTCCTTAATACCCAATATACCTGGAAAAAAAAAGTAAATAAATTTTTTGAGTTTGAGTTTGAGTTTGGGTTTGTTTTGAATTAAACGTTCGAAAAAGAAATTCCCTCTTAGAAGTCGTAAGTTGTGAGATATGGGCGTAAAGAATTTGTGGGATGTTTTCGAATCCTGCAAGAAAACTCTCCCACTTCACCATCTTCAGTGAGTTCTCTCTCTTAATCAGAAATCAGAAAACACTTTTTTTTTTTTTAAAAAAAAAATTTCTATTCTTTTTTTCTTTTTCAAAATTTTCTCGAATTTGTTTGTTTCTCGGGAATTTTGCGTTGCAGGAACAAAAGAATATGCATAGATCTCTCATGCTGGATGGTTCAACTCCAAAATGTGAGCAAGTCCCACTCTTGTTTGAAGGAGAAGGTTTATCTTAAGGGTCTTTTTCACCGCCTTCGAGCTCTCATTGCGTTGAATTGCAGCCTTATATTCGTTACAGGTATACCCTTTTTGTTGTTCTTCTAATAAGTTACTGTAAAGGGTCTTGTTCAGTTTTGAAAGTTGAGATGGATCTTATGCACATTAGATGCTTGCTTATTTTACCCAATGAGTGCTTAAATTGCAGATCTAGCTTTCTGCCATTATTAAAGAAGAAGATTGTGACCTGATTCAGTTACCATCTAATCTATAAACCTTTGTCAGTCTATTGTTTTCTGTTTGAATGTTTAGATTCGAGAAAGAAACGCCCCTTTTTCGAAGTTAGAAACTTTTTTAGATGTACATGGCTGGAAGTGCCATTTGAGTCTCTCTAATATCATGTACTAGGAATAGAAAATCATTTTGAAGTCATATATTTAAGTTTTGTGTATTTTGGTGTGTTACACATTCGTTCTCTTAAAAAGAGTTACTTGTTTTAGTTGATATGTTCTTTTGTTTAGCTAGGATGGGTGCTCATTTTTTCCCCTTAGTGGTTTTATTGATGTAGCCAGGACGTAATGTTCTCTGCTCTTTCTTATAGATGGATCTATTCCTGCTATCAAGATATCGACTTACAGGCGCCGCTTAAATTTAACAACTGAGGTGAGAATCCTATCACAGATTCAAAATTTAGTAGCTTTTAAACTTGTATCTAGAAAGACATCCAAACATATTTGTATACATTTTTCTTTCACCTATACTGACGTTATTTAATGAAGGCAGGTCAATAACAATGAAACAAACTCAGAAAAGGCATCTTCACTACGTCGGAATATGGGTTCTGAGTTTTCTTGCATGATAAAGGAGGCAAAAATGTTAGGCATGGCCCTTGGCATTCCTTGCTTAGATGGGTAATTACGCATTTCCTTCTCTTCTTTTATCTTGTTTATTTTCTTGTTGGCTTTTAGAGAATCCATTGGCTAACAGAAACTTATTGAATGCATTGGTTTGTCCTTGCATATAGGATGGAGGAAGCTGAAGCACAATGTGCATTGTTGAACTCTGAATTATTATGTGTGAGTTCTTTACTTTGATTTGTTGGATTTTCTATCGTATGCCACAAAGAGCACCATCATTTACATTCTTAACCTTCGTCAGTAACATATTAATTTAATAATGTTTATCCTATATATAATAATTATGATCAACAGGATGGATGTTTCACTTCAGATTCAGATATCTTTCTTTTTGGTGCAAGGACAGTATACAGAGATATCTGCCTCGGTGAGTAGTTGGCAAATTTTGCATGAAAGCATTTTTATTGGTTCAAGTAATTGGTATTTTATTACTGCAACTTGTTGTAGCGTATGTTTGGTTATATTTGCTATATTTGTCCACTAATTGTGCCAATCATTTGCAAATGAATTAGGAGATGGTTATGTTGTATGCTATGAAATGTCCGACATAGAAAGACAACTTGGATTTGGAAGGAACTCATTGGTAATCTTCTAGTCAGCCTTGTGAATTTACTGATCAACATTGTTTTCTTTCTATGGATCTGTTACAGTTTTCTGTGTTTTGGTCTTATATGCAATTGATCATTCTCCAGTGGAATGGCAAAAGTTAATTATTTAGTCTCATTGCGCATAAACTTTTTATCAAAAGTTGGTTAGGAGAAACTTTCTCTTATCTTTAACTTGAAAAATCTCTTTAACTATTTTCTCTTTGAAATTGATGAACATGAATATTCTACTGTGAACTCATTCCTTTGAGCTAATTCTATGATTTTATCAGACGCCCATCATTTTTCTATTTGAGTTCTTAATTTTGCACGACATTATACGCTGTGTATTCCTTTGCCTTCTGCTGTCATCCACCTTTTATATTTTCCAAGTGTGTGTTATAGATTTATACGAGTATTTTTCCCAATGTAATTGAGTTTTTAAATTTAGAAGGCAACCCTTGAATTTGTTCAGTGTGATGTGTGATCCATAGATCTCTCTTGCCTTATTTCTTGGAAGTGACTATTCTCATGGAGTTCATGGCCTGGGTCGTGTAAGTTCTAAAACCTGTTCATTTAGATGTTACTTTCAACTTAAATTATGCACCAGTTTTATAGTTGATAAGATAAACGAGTTAATACTCATGCTTTCTTCTCTTGGTTTTAGGAATCAGCTTGTCAAATTGTGAAATCTATTGGAGACAATGTTGTCCTCCAGAAAATAGCATCAGAAGGGCTTTCTTTTGCTAAGAAGACAAAAGGATCACAGAATCGACGGCAAAATTCCAAGAACAACCAGGAGAACTTAATAAATTATGAGATGAATATGAATGGTACATTCTAGAAACGACTGTATGTACATATGTACATATGCTAATGTGCAAATATAGGAATTGATAGTTTTCCAGGCTGTACGTCAAATCATGTTGAAAATTTAAGCAGTTTTTTTACTAAATTTGCCAGAATGAACTTAGAGTTAAAGTTCTCAATTGTGTTGTGCAGGAGGCAAGAAATGTTCACCAGAAGGCTATTCATTTTTGGAGGTGATGAATGCATATTTAAAACCCAAGTGCCACTCGGCAGATTCTGATGCTGTGCATAGGTAAACTGTTGGTGTTTGGACCTTGTCACTTCTAGTGTTCCTCAAAACAATAAAATCTGCAAGACCATCAACATCTGCATTGAAGAGCCTTGCAGCGTTTTGACTTTTGATACCACATATGGCCACAAAAGCATTTTATTTTACCTTTTTCACCCAAGGTCCTTGAACTACTGCAGTTTGCTGACAGTTGGCTGATTAAGTTGCGAGGCCCACCATACTGATGTAAAATCGGATCTAGACTGTAGGTTCTACTCTATAAAATCTGGTCAATAAACTTACTTTAAACTTTGTCTTCTGAAGGGTTCTTATTCAGCATTCATTTCAACATGTCAAAGTTCAGCAAGTATGTGGTCAGTTCTTTGGGTGGCCTCCTGAGAAAACAGGTTTTCATCTTTTCTTTCGCCTTTATGGATCTGCCATTCATCTTCATCCTTGAATACGTGACATGCACTATGTTAATTTTTATTTTGTTTCATGTTACTTCAGAATATTGTAGTGGCTAACTCATGGTTTATCTTCTATCATGAGATGCATAACAGTTGGCTTTAGCCACTGTCTCTCTGATGGCTGATAAAGATATTCTTAATTGAAGTCACAACTGAAGAAATTTTAATTTAATTGAAAACTAGTAGAATTTTTTTAAACCCTTTCAAAAATAGAAAAGGAGAGAGAATTTACTTGTCTTTTAGCTTATGCATGATCCATGTTTCAGACGAGTATATCCTTCCAAAGATTGCAGAAAGAGATTTACGACGTTTTGCCAATTTGCGCTTGACTTCTTTGGAACTTGGAGTGAGGCTTCCCTTGCATGAGGTGCTACAAAACTCTTGCTAATCGTCCGACTTTTGATTCTTGTACAGCTTACTTAAATCTTGTCAAAATATGGAAAATAGCTTAAAAACCAAATAGATAAGATGAAAAGTAGTGCGAGATTAGAGTTTACCGGAGACTCTTTTTCTTACACCAATTGTATATATTGGGCCACCCTCTTACTTTGATGGCTATGCATGACTCGAAAACTTTCTCCCATTCATAGATGCCAACCAAGTGCCTGGTGTCTGGAATCATAAAGCAGAGAAAAGTTCAGGGAAAAGAATGCTACGAAGTTTCATGGGAAGAGCAGCATGGACTTAAAACCTCCATTGTTCCAGCGGATCTCTTGAAGAGGTCATCGAGTTTCTTTATCATAACGAACATTGTTCTTATAAGAACAATATAAATCTCCTCGTTCATCAGAAAAATCAAAGTTGTAGAATTTCCTTCATAAATCTCTTATTTTTGTTTGTCAACAGTGCCTGTCCCGAGAAGATTGTGGAGTTCGAAGATGGAAAAGCCCAAAGAAAGAAACAGACCCGCCGAAAAGCAGGACCAAAGAAGGCAGGAGATGAATCTTCAATGGCTGAAATCGATCGAAGGCTCCAAAATCTCTTGCTGGACATTGAAACTGGAAGTAACACTATCACTTGTCCTTCTCTTCTTGCTTCAGAAAGAGAGATCCCAGAAAACAGAAGCAAGGTTCAACCAACAATCCCAGTTCTCAATGAAGATTTGGAATGTTACATTGAAAGTGGAAGTAACACCATCATTTGCCATTCTCTTCTTGGTTCAGAAAGAGAGAGATCAGAAAACCGAAGCAAAGTTGATCCAACAATCCCAGTTCTCAATAAAGCTTCCGAAAGTTGCATTGAAGCGGGTACAAGTGGTGCTGCTGTCAAGTACGAGAAGGAGATAATTGATCTCCTGAGCCCTTCCCCTCCGAGACTGGCACGTACATTATTAACGAAGCAAGAAGAAAATGCAAGTGTTAAAGTGGTTGATGTAATAGAATTGAGCGAGTCAGAAACCGAGATGTCGCCCGAGCACCATAGGAAGGCTACAGAGTTGAGATTGTTTATAGCAAGCATCAAGGACTGACATATTTTTCTCTCCAAGGCCATTCAAACTAGTGTAAATTTGAATGGATTGTATTTATTTTGTAGATCTCTTCAGGACCGGAGACTTGCAATGAAATCTGATGCGCACACTTGGTGATTACACTTCTACACGGTAAACATCATTTAAGCAGGTGGCTTGATAAACCAGAATTTGGTTCTAATTCTGAAGCAAATGGAAAGATTATGTAATTAACTATACTTAAAAATAAAAGCGAGGTAGGTTAAATGACAAATTCTATAGATAATGACATCTTGAAAGATGACATCATCCGCTGAGACAACTAATACACCCAAAAAAAAAAAAAAAAAAAATTTAAAAAGGACTTCAGATGGACAATCCTTGGGAAACGACCACATAAGTGGAGAAAGTACGTATATTTTAAGAAACGGCAACGCTGTGGAAAAACGATGCATTTTCATGAAAACGACAACTTCCCAGAAGCAACAGTACCACAACGATGATGTATAAAACGACAATTATAAGAGAGAGCGGCAGACTATGAACGTTACGAAAAATGAAGATTAATTCTGAAAACATAATTGAAAATAAAAAATGAAATTTATATCGAAACGATAATCAAGTACTCAATTTAGAAATAAATAAATAATACTTGGAATTCCTTACAACTACTTAAGACTTTGAAACACACCCATGCCATTCAGGGTCCTCTTTCGAGAAGCAACCCTGAGCCACGGCTTATGAGCCAGCCTAGGCCCGTTCTGCTACAATGTCAGAATGAACTGGTTCGTCCTAATACAGTGTCAGGATGGGTTGGCCCAGCCCGTCTACCATTTATGGGCTGGGCTAGAGCATGATATTGTGATCTGCGGGCTGGCCCGGTCCGACCCACCAAAACTCATAAAATGGGTTGGGCCTGGGCCACGATGGGCCAGCATGTGACGGGCTAAGGTGGACCAATCCATTTTTTTTTATATTTTTTTTTTGTTCTTTTATTATTTTTTAATTTTGTTTTGTATAATCTTAAACGTTTTATGCTATTTTTTACTTACTAAACTAAGGTTTTGTATTGTCTCACTAAATTTGACTTATAAGATTTTTAATAAAGTAATCATTAATAAAATTTTTGTTAATAGTTTACATAACTATAGAGTTCTATTTATATTAGTTTTTCTAATATTAGTAAATATTTTTTATTATTTATATTAATTAACACTTAAATTAATTTGTAATTGTATGTAAATTATTTAAGATTTCATAAAAAATAACTTTAAGTTAAATAAAATATATTTTTTTTGAACTAGAAAGGGCCGGCCCATGGTGAACTAAAGTGGACCAGTCCATCTTGACCTGCAGGCTAGGCCGACCCATCCTGGCTCATAGATTAGGCCGTCCTGACCTACTACGGACCAACCCACAGCGTAGCCCATGGGATGGGCTAGGCCACCTTTTTTCTTCAATGGGCCTGCTCAACCCAGCTCATTATGCCCGCGATGAGCTGTCTAAAATGAGCCAGACCAAGCGGCCCATTATTGTATTTCTAATCCTCTTACTTACTGGGCAGGATTTTAGGGATTATTTATTTTTTAAACTAAATTTTCAGTTCAAAGTTGAAAATTCAATAGATCTCTCCAAATAAAATTTCGGTATTGAACTTACATTTTTTTTCTTTTTTTTTTTTAAAGAAAAATGGAAAACGATAACATTTTGCAAACATTAAAAGGAAATAAATAATTCATTAAGAAAGATACATACGATGACTCTAGCAAAATTGGAGAACAAAACTCCAAAACCTTTTTGACAAAATTGTAATTATTTAAGCTCATTCCTTTTTATTTACACAAAAAGAAGCAGCTATGAAGGAGGTTGAAATATATCATTGCAAAATCTGCATCAAATCTTAATACTCCATGGCTGTGTTCTTTATGGTGCATGTAGACGTGCTATTTTACTTTCAGGAGCATCATTTCCTCTACTGCTTATCAACTCCTCTGCAATGTCTCTAGCCTGCTTCAAATATTGGAAGCTCTTTACATGATCTTCTGTTGATAGTACAGCTTCCAAGTTCAAGAAGAATTCCTTGTAAGCACCAAAGCTGTCACTGGAATCCATTTCCAGGTTCTTCTCTTTCTCCTCTCTCTGATATATTGATGATGAATCTAACTGCATTTTTACGGACCTCCTACTTGTTCTGTTGCTTACCACCATTTCCAACTTTGCAGCCATGGTAGAAGCTCGACTGATACACGAAGAAGGTAGCTGCAACATATTGTGCTCAACTAGTTTAAACGACAGCGAAAAGCAAAATACTATAATACCTTAAACCAACTACAAAAATATACGTCAGTGGAACACTCAAGGAGAGAAATACCTGTGCAAGCTCAGCAACCTTAAACCCAAAACTCTTATCTGAAACACCAGGCACAAGCTTATATAGGTAGGTGACATCATGATCAGATTCAGAGTTCATTGAATCCTCAGTTTTACGTGAAGCAAGATATGAGACATGGTATGCCCCGACAGAACCAGGGAATTTGGTTATGATATCAGCGATTTTAGGATAATGAGTGACAAAGAGGACCATGCATCTTTTGTGCTCCAGAAGATGATGCAATGTAGCATAAGCAATGGCCACGCCGTCGTGTGTGCTCGTGCCTCTTCCAAGCTCGTCAATGATAACCAGAGAGCGTGCTGTGCAATTCTGGAGTATATGTGAAGCCTCACTCAGTTCTTCCAGAAAGGTGCTTCTCCCTTGTTGGATACTATCAGAAGCACCCATTCGGGTGTAGACACCATCAAGGACATGCAGTTTTGCTGATGACGCTGGTACAAAGGAACCAACCTAAGGAATCAGAGCACAATTTATAAAGCACTAGCTGTAAGAGAATCATCCTTACTCTATAGCTGAAGAAGGCAGTTCAAACAAGATCATCCACTTCAGAAACACAACGAAGATATTTAAATGAAGACACACACACACACATATTATCATAAGCAGTGTCCCTGTTTATTTTGCAATCTAAATTTGATGAAATGACTAGGACGCCAGGCAAGATTTCGTAGAGAATCATGAAATAATTTTGACCAATGATCTTGAGACAGCCAGTAACATAAAAAAAATACATTACGTTGTATGTATATACATATCAAACAAGCAAGAACAGTATGTACACAACATATTTCTGATTTTACCTGGGCCATAATAGCAATGAGAGCAACTTGGCGAATGTAGCAACTCTTTCCACCCATGTTAGGTCCCGTAACAATTTGACAATACTCTCTGTCTGTATGTAAGTCTGTGTTGTTTGGGACAAAATTGTCTTGTAATATGCTTTCCAACACCTGGAAAGAAGTTCTAGGCATTGAAGAGGAGCACATAACACATGGAAAAACAGCCATTTCTTAATTAAGAAATAGCCCTAGACCATTAACTAAGCCAGTTAATTGACCTCTATACAGCTGTTAACTGTTATAATCGTTTTAACTCAATTATATGACATATAAGTGTGTCAAATATCTAAGCCAAAATCAGCAAGACAGTAACAATGCCAAATTATTGGCCTAAGTAACACCCAACAATCATTTTTGGTTCACTAATTTACAATCAACAATGACAGCTGAATAGAATCAAGTAGCAAAATTTGCTAAAGCAAAACTACCGAAAGCCCAAAGACATAAGCAAACTTCTCATAGATGAGATGAATTAAGCTTCGAGTACCAAAAATAGCTAATCCTAAATAGCGTAAAGCCATACCGGATGGTGACCAGCAGAGATATGGATCTGAACAGGTTCATCATCATATACAAACAGAGGACGAACATAGTTCTGCAATAAATGAGATGACAGAATTATATAACCTCGTAACATATGAGGAAGTTATATACATCTGAATAAACAAAACTCTCAAGTAGTATACCTTGTTTCTTGAAAGAACGGCAAGAGAATGCAGACAATCTAAAGTGGCCAGTGCTTGAACAGCAGCTTGGAATTCAGAATAATATTTACTGAATTCCCCTAGAAAGCTATTCCAAGCAGATTGACTGGCAATTTTAAGCTCCTCATTTGCTAGTGACAGCTTGTCTAAAGCACTCAACACTTCAGGTGGGTGATACCGGATTGTTTTTTTGGTACTGTTAACTTTCACCCAATTTAACGGTACCTTTACATCAATGGACAACTGCAACCAATACAACAATGTCAAACAATAAAGCGCACTAACCTCACAGCTATCAGTGAATGAGCATTTAAATTGCAATTGAAAAGCTGGCTGTATAATATAACATCAACCGCAAGTACAATTTCTCTATCCTAATTTCCTTTTATATTCCAATTATATGCTAAATGCAGTTTGTTAAAGTAACTCATCCACTAGACACGGCATGAGAAAAAACTCACCAAATTCATACAAGCATATATGTCAAATAAAAATAAAAATAATAAATTCATAACCACAAACCTTGGGTGGGAAAGAGTCGAATATTGGATAGCATGTTAGCACGTAATTAATAGATTTAAATCATACGCACGCAGACAAATTTGCGTTTGGAATTTTTGAGGACCATATATATTCTATTGAATATGACTACCTCTATCAAATGTGTCGTTCCAGACACACTAATGAATTCCAGCTTGCTCATTCTAAGCTGCTTGCGATACAAAGTAATCAGAGAATCCAATTTCTCGTTCGACAGTTGAACCTCTTTTCGGGCTCTAGCAACCTACAGAAATGAATAGTGGCATGTTAGATCGGGAAAGAAGAAAAAGCCAGCAAGAGCCTGTGAAAAGTACTTAAAAATTACATGAAACTCGTGTACAAACCTCAAGAAATTGGCTGCCGGAGATTATTAAACTTTCTAGATCCCGTTGGTCAGCTGCATCTTTGTTTAGGGAAGACAACAATTTTGCAGCATTTCTGATTACAGTGGGCGATGATGCAGTCAGTATCAACTTCTTCAATAGCTCAGAGCGCACACTCGTTGCTCTGAGATTTCCCTCACTTTCTTCGTCTTCTTCACCATGAAGTAGCTGAAGTTGTTTTCCAGCGTGTAAAATAGCTTGAATAACTGCAATAAACTGTACCATTCATCATTCAGAAACTGCCACTAGCTAAATCACTTGACACCAATATTCCAATAAGTGCAGTTATTAGCCATTTGTACACAATAGTAGGCAAGAGGAGGCTTTTGCTACCTCAGTTGGGGTTGCAGTCTGATGGAAAATTCTTGTTATTCCCCGTTGAATATCAGGCGCCCTTCCTAAACTTGTCAAAACCGAAGAGAGTACATGATTGAACTCTGGTTTTACAATCTGTATATCTTCTGCATCTAGATTTTTAATATCATGAGAAGTATGAGGAGAACCCATGGATTCTCCAATCTCAGAAACAGCATCAAGGCGAGCAATTATCATATTTCTGTCACATAAAGGGTGAGTTACCTGTATCATTCATTGTACTATCAAATAGATGAACACAAAAAACTAAAATAACATGCGGTATAATCACAAAAACATGCAAGCCTTACCCAGTGCCTAAGAAGCCTTGAACCAAATATAGTAAGAGTGTTATTCATGGACTGCAGCAAGGAGCCAGACTCAGAACCGTCACTGTTGTTCCGCAAAACCTAAATAGGAAATGGAAACAAAGGATGAAAGTAAGGTAAAAGATGGAATCTTGAATGTATAAATAATTAAAAGTCAGACCCATGCATACAGAAATTTTGATTAAAGAAGATACAATATCATATAATAAGTCCACTCCAATTATTTAAGACCGGAGTGCGAATTTTCAGTAACATGCATTGTGCTTTTAAACAATTACCATTACCCATGAACAGAACATCAAAATGGGTTAATTTCTGCTGCAGTTGGTAAAAGCGATGAGTAAAAACATAATTAGTAATTCGCAGTTCGAAAAAATCAACCAATCTTTATTATGGAAACTTTCAAGAAAAAAGCATTTCAAACATAACCAATTAAAAGGGTCAAATACCTCCAACTGTTGAAGTGCATTGGCAGATAGGACCATCTCAAAGTTGCTGGAGAAGGGCCTAAAAAACGCTCCTTGGCAAAAAACCCTTTCAAAACCAAATTGCTTCAGATAACGAATGGTCAGGGCCAACGCTTGGACGACCAAATCTGGCATGTTCATGATTCCCTTTGAACATTATAGCAAAAATAGGAAATGAAATAAAAATAAGGTTGAATGATAACTGACATAAATAAAAATATAAATAAAGATAAACTTTCAAGGCATATAAAGAAGATATTGTATCTGTTTACAAAAAAAAATAACAATTTCGATTTTTGCAAATGATAGAGAACCATAAGTCAAGTTTACAACAAATTCATAAGGATAAAGTGTCCCGGAGTTAGTCATCCTCAAAAGCATAGGTACCGGCAAGCAGTAACACACGTTGTGTGGCGAAAAAAAAAAGCGAAAATTCAAGGTTCTTCGTGAAAAATGTAAAAAATATCATGCCTCAATTGCCAAATGACGATTTCCTCGTTCTGTTGCCTCTGTGTTTTGCTTTAGATCATCTGCCGGATTACAGTCGTCCAATTTTTCATATAAGGTCATAACTTCAGCAAGTGCACCACCATCTTTAAAGCAATCTCGTGAGACTCGCTCCACCCGAACATTTGATGCAGGTCCAGCATAAGCAAGTAATAACTACACAAACAACCATTTCCACTCAATCTTATGAAAGTCCTAAGCAAACTACACAGACATAACTGAAAATGCCTAGACATAACATGTAATTCAATGCAATCATAAGTTAAGTTTTAACCTTTTAGAAGATACATAAAAATCTTCCATGGTTACTATCACTATAATCTAACCTTTTCCGTCTGTTTTGAGAGTGGTTGCCCAAGAAGCAACTCAGCAGGAGACAAGCTCAAAACAACAGCCTCAAGACCAGTCCTCATAAAATTATCATTGAACTCACAATAAACAACATCCCCAGTTGATATTTCCACCCCAACAATCCCAACTTTCACCTCAAACCCACTTTCCACCCCTGAAGTAGACTCCATTCTCTCCACTACACAAACCAAATAACTACTATCCGCACCACAGCCCTCCTCCCTTCCTCCCATATCCTCCGCCGCCTCCAGCGTCGCCTTCGTGTACAATGCCGATAGCCCTCTACAAAACGGGCCTAACCGGTTCGACCCCTGGGCCTTAATCGCCGCCGTCTCGGTCTGCTTAACCACACCCACCTTAAACCCTGCACTCACCAGCCTCCTCACATGGACACTCAATCGAAAAGTGGGTACACTCGCAGTCAGGAAATTATGGTCCATATGGGCATAAATCCCCAAAACCCTCGCGGCCGTTTCCGCATCTTCGCCGAAAAACCGGTACTTGTAACCGACTTCCACCATCAAAAGAACATCTGGGTGCTTCTTCTTAAGGTCCACAACTTGCTGCTCCAATGGGGTATACTTAACAGGAACGTTTGAAGCCTTGTGCTGCTCTGGAATCTTGTTGGGGATTGTGGGTTCTAGAAGCTTCTGGAGGAACTTCTGGTGAAGCGAGGGAGTGGGGTTTTGGGGTATGGGGTTGTGAGTGTGGGGAGAGAGCTTGGGGGCTTTGGGAGGCTTTGAGGCTGGGCAGGAGGTGAGGGGGCGTTTGGACGGTGAGAAAGCGACTGTGGCTGAGATTTTGGGAGGTGGGGTTGGTGGGTTTGGGAGAGAAGAAGAAGGTGACGATGAAGATGAAGGGTTTGGAGCGGTTGACGGTGGTGTTGGGGTTTTGGGTTTGGGAGCAAAGAAGCGGGAAATGACTTGTTGCTTTTGTTTTCCCATGGTGGCGCACTGTCGCGAGCACTAGCACAGTAGCACTGGGAATTGGCAGTGCCTTCTGGGCTAGGATTACGGGTGGTAAAGGTATTATATAGAGAGGTTTTTCTCTGAGGCTAAATATCAAATTGGCGCGCCTTTATAGTTTTATTCTTTCTGCACTACATTCCTCTCGTCTTATTATATGACGAAAATGCCAAATTCCAAAACGAAAGGAACTTCCCATAACCCCACTTTTTGAAATCGGACCATTTAGTTATATAGGACTAAATGAGTTTTTTTTTTTTCTTTTTTTTTAGACTTATAGAAATGTGAACAAATTTTGGGTCCAATTTCAGTAAATGTTTCTTTATAAAATATTATAGCAAAATGTCTAGTATATATGCTTATATACTAAGTGTAAAATTGATGGGAAAATGACATCTAATACGACTTTTTCAAAAATAAAGACAGAAATACGATCTTTCTCCTATCACTTAGTTTTATACGGTGTCTTTGGTAAGAATACCACACTTTCCTATTCTTCTTCACGCTTCTTAGATTAGTTCCTCTCTCTCTTTAAAGCTCTTCTTTTGGCAGGATATTTATTGCTAAACATTTAGCTTCAAGTTTTCTTCATCCATTCCTCCACAATCTCTCCTTGTCAAGATTGCTTATATCGAGTCTGTTGAAAATTCGCACATCTATTATGATGCACACTCATTAGACATCGATACCGAGGCTGACCCCGGAGGAGGAGAGGGAATCGTCGACATCAAACTCGACGCCATCTATAGTGCTATCAATTTGAGTTTTAGGGGGATTTTCATGCTTGGATGTTGATAAATTAGTTTTTTTTTCTTTGCAAATTTGAGCTTTTGGAATATTGAAATCATAAATGGTTTTGGAGCTATCTTAATTTTTGACCTTTTTTTACTTTATTTTCAAGTTTATAGATTAAACTTTTAGATACTGATTCATAACATATATATTACAAGTCATGACGTTTTGCTTGTTAGAAGAGGGATGTTGTAGAATTTTTCAGTTTCATTAATTATAATAAAGATGGTATTATATGCATTGTCATTAGTTTAACGATTTTTCTAAATTTGATTTTTATAGTCTATGAAGTGATTCATGTTTAATGTAAAAAAAAATAATAGCTTTATCAAATTGGTGTAATATAAGAGAAAAAAAAATTGGTTTCCAGGAAATCCTTATGATTTCTTGTGATTTACTTATGTACAAGGCATTCTGCTAAAAAGAAACCAAATTGGTTTCCAAGAAACCTTTATAGTTTCCTGTGAATTACTTATATACAGAGCATTCCGCTAAAAGGAAACCAAATTAGTTTCCAGAAAACCTTTATAGTTTCCTGTGATTTATTTACGTACTGGCATTCCGCTAAAAGGAAACCAAATTAGTTTCTAAGAAACCTTTATGGTTTCCTATGATTTACTTATGTATCGGACATCCTTCTAAAAGGAAACCAAACTGATTTCCAATGATTTACTTATGTACCATACATTCTTTTAAAAGGAAGCTAAACTAGTTTATAGGAAATCTTTGTGGTTTCCTATGATTTACTTACGTACCGGGTATTTTGCTAAAAGGAAACCAAACTGGTTTCCAAGAAATCTTTGTAGTTTCCTATAATTTACTTACATATTGGGCATTCTGCTAAAAGAAAATCAAATTAGTTTCTTGGTTTCTAGGAAACTGGTTTCCTGTGATTTATTTAGCTACAGGACATTCTGCAAAAAGGAAACCACAATAGTTTCTAGGAAATGTTCATGGTTTCATGTGATTTACTTACCTATAGGACATTCGGCTAAAGGAAACCAAACTAGTTTCTAGGAAATCTTTGTGTTTTTTTGTGATTTACTTACGTACATGACTTTCGGCTAAAGGAAACCAAACTGGTTTTCAGGAAACCTTTGTGGTTTTTTATGATTTACTTACAGAACATTCCGCTAATAAGAAACTAAATTAAACCGAATTGGTTTCTAGGAAACTTTTGTGATTTCCTGAAAAAAAAAAGATGACTTATTTACTGAAATGCCACCGCGTTTTCTAGCTTCCAAAGTATTTAGAAAAATGTCATAAAAAGGTCGTACGGATTTTTATTATTTTTGAAAGGTCGTAAATTTAGTAATATTTTTTGAAAAATAGGTATAAGTGTCCAAAACCCAAAATTGATGTAAAGTGACACTACATATATAAAAATTAGGTTATATAGGTAAAATTTTAAATATAATAGGGTAAAAGACTACTCTCAATAAAAATGAGAGGCTATAAGGTGTTTTGTCTAATCTTATATAAATTTACTTAATTAATAAATTGTTTATCATAGTATGTCATTCTCTAAATTAGCTAGAAATATATATATATATATATTAAACAAATATTAGATTCGTCTGTCGATTATAATACTTCAAAATCAAATAATATAAAGATGAGCTTCTTACAAAATTCCAGGCTCAAAGTAACAAAAATTGAAAAATTTCGGATGGGTGGATTGATTTGAAAATATCAATTTTTATAAGTTCTTTTATAAAAATAACACATTTAATAAAGATTTAGAAAAATATCACTTGTTCTTCAAAATTAGTATTTTTCAATGGTATTTGAGGTAACCAGTTAGGTTATCTGATGTAACTAGTGGTAACTTGACCGGTTACTTCAAGTATCTTATCAATTAATAAAAAATAGTTTTTTTAAATACTTTTAAAAATAGTATTTTTCTAATTAAAATCCGAAAATTTTTTAAAATCTGGAATTTTTCAAATTTTTAAAGAAATTCCCATAAAAAATCCAATTTCCTCTATAAAGATCAACTATAATTTTTCTTCAATCTATTTTTAAAATTTATTTTTATTTATGCCCCACTAAAGTAATTCTCTAGCTCCGTCCTGGATTATTGGATGAACATATATGCTTTTGGCTGCTAGAACAATAGATGTTATTTTATTTATGGGTAAATTACAAAAAAAATACAATGAAATTTGGGTGTTCTGTAATTTAAACCCTAAAGTTTGGACTCTGCAAAATAATACCTGAAATTAAGAATTTTTGAAAATTAATACGCTATGTTGACTTTTTTGAATAAATTTAACCGATAAAAGACAATAATATCCTCAAAATTAAGGAAAATAATAAGAACTAATGTAGTTTTAATGGATGATATTATTGTTTGTTTGTTACTAAAACTGGTCAAACAGTCAGTCTAAGGTATTAATTTTTAAAAATTCTTAATCTCAAATATTATTTTGCGGAGTTTAAAGTTCAAAGTTTAAATTACAGAATACTCAAATTTCAGAGTTATTTATTTATTTATTTATTTTTTATTTTTATTTTTTGCAGTTCAACCTTTTATTTATTTTTTTCTTTAGGGGTAGAGAAGGTTATGTCTTCTTACTGGGCCTGTTTTGGGGTTTATAGGGTATGCAGGTTACGCTTTTGGGCCTTTGGCTACTGGCACATTGGCTCGAACAGTATTATGTTTGTTTTTTATTTTATTTTTATTTTTCAAATGATTTAGACATGTTTTGGTTAGCATGTCAAAAAAAAGATAATGTCAATTTTTGGAGTGTCCTTTTGAATGTTCATAATTGTTGCGCCATTAATAAAGAAAGATGATCTAATGGACCATATAAAACTAACTACACGGTCTTTTAGATTCAAAGTCCTGATTTACAAATTTTTAGTTGAACGTCATATCATCTTTACCAATAATATATCCAAACTAATCTCATTTAAATTTACTATGCTAAATTTTGAGCAGAATCGCCTAAGTAATTAAATCACTGGTTTAGTCTCGACTAGCTAACATTTTATTCGGGGATAAGAACCAACTTATCCTCGATCCGACTGAGCTCCTTAATTAGATTAAAAGCCTTATCCAAATTGAGTCGTGTCACTTGTCGACATCATTTGGCTAATTGGATCTATCTTTTATATTTATTCTTTACATTGAAATGTATATGAAGAACAAGGACAGAGTGGGGTTTCAGGATTTGTGACGAATTTTGCTTTGATCTTTTTGGTTTTTTAGTTGGAGCCTTCCACTCGGAGGGTCCCTGCAGTTTTGTTTCCAATGGTAACACAACAATTATTTTTAAAGCAAATGCTCCACATTTCATTTTACGATTATTTTTTTTAATCTTTTCCTCGAGTGCAATGCTATTTAGCATAACATCATATGCTAATAAAAGTGAGAAATTTATTATAAAATTTGCAATGCAAAACTTATAGTAGTAAGCACTAGAAGTGCCGGTCCTTTAGAATTTTCACATTTTAAGATATTTTATCTTAAAACAAACGGTTGTAGAAGATTCCAGTGAGTAATATAATTGCAGAAGTTTGTTTCTTAAAAAACATTTATTGAAAGGAAGAGGAGCAAAATTGTTTCCTTTTTAGCTGTTTAAGAACAAATTGGGACAGTTTCTCATTCTATTATTAATTTCTTAATTAACCAAAATATAAATCAAACTAATTAAACGGCTATTACCGATTCGAGATACTTTGATATTCAACGCTATACACTAAGTATAGGAATTACAATAAAATTTATATTAGGACGACTGCATATTTTTTACCAATGCATGGTGCTTGACCTTTAACAACTTTTCCGGCATATTACCCATTTCGGTTGGTCTTTCTCTTCATAGTACTGTTCAGTGCTGTGTGTTCATTGGAATTTTAGAAGTAGAGACTGTCCCCCTTCACATCAAATCATATTCCAGACTTTTTCCACCTCAAAGATATTTTAAACCAACAGAAAATTTCATTAAACTATATTATAAAAGTGTTACCAACCTAGCTAGTGTACGTACTAAACTCAACATCGATCGATTCATTTTTACTGACAGTAACCCTGGATCCTATTTGACATGTTGACATTCTTACGGCCATATAAAAAGAACATAAACGACTGGTTTCTTTTTACATGTTACAAAAGTTTTATACTGCCCAAAAGTATATACATGTTCAAGTAGATTGCAATTTGAGAAATGAACTTTATGACTTCGAAGTTGAAGCTTCGAAAGTGGGTTATTTTCATGTGATACTCGGAGGTGGGGGTGGAGGTGGAGGTGGAGGTGGAGGGAAGGGTATCTACGAGGCTCTCAAATATCGAGTTAGGGTCTTGAGAAGGAATTAGGTGGGGAAGAAAAGTAGGGAGAGGGACAAAAGGCTTTGCTTAAACCACGTAAGGCAGACGGAGACAACAGCCTGTCTTCACACGCCATTCCATAAACTAAAAGTGAGGCACAAAAGCAACCAGCAATTCTCTTTTGCACCTTCACCACTTGAATATTTATACACATTAAATACATTAATATGAATGACCTTTTCCTATACAAACACAAGGTATATGTATGTATATATATATACATATATGTTGAAAAAACACTTTGAAAATTCTTAGTATCTTACTCCTTTTTGGCATATGAAGTACCATAAATACCCATTTCACTTTGGAAATAATAAAGGATAATAATGATAGGGAAAAATAAAGACCACCTCTACTTACCAGTTAAAATAACTGGTTTTTATTTTTTTATTTTTTTTCCATGCATGTTCGGCAATATGTATTGTAAACTAAGTGATGTTTATTTAAGAACATTTTTTTGTTGAAATATTAATTTTTTTTTCCTAAAATGGTTTTGAGATTATGTAATAGATTGAAAGAAGATTACTCAAAAGTTAACAATTTCTATACATGACTTATTCTATTGTTTGCTTTGGATTTTAGATAAAAGAACCATGATTCTTTGGGAATACAAATAGCAAATTATTCTTTTCTAAAAGTTAAGTAACTATGATTCCATTTTTTAGCCAATTTCTTACGTAACTTTTATTTTTTCGCTTTATACTATAACGGAACATTTTAATAAAATATTATTTATATTCATATTCCAGTCATACCTTATTACCATCTTTAAAATTATTCTAATTTTATTCCAGGAATCAAACGCAATTTAGCTGTAAATGAGTGAGATGAAACGAGGAAAGGAAAAATCATAATAAGGCGACAAATATATATATCATGCATGAAATTTACCAGAGAGCATGATGGAGGGCATTATAGTAATTTAGAGCAACATGAAGAGTATAATTCCGTTAAAGAATGTGAAGAATCTTATCTCATATTAAAAAACAAAATATTCAAATAATCAATAAAATTGACAGTAAAAGTTCTATATCCTATTATATATTTATCTACATCTACATCACATATAGAAAACCCAAAATGCTTTCGGTTTATGGAAGCCTTTCATTGGTCCAGAAACCCCAAAACCTCCAACAACAACTTCTCCACCACCTCCACCACTAATACCACCTATTCTTCTTATGAATGGGAAATGAAAAACTTCAATCTCCCATTAATAAACGACCCAAACCCAAAATCAGAAAAATTAGAAAAAGAAAATACAACAGACCAAAACGACAACAATCAAACCAACCAATCAGATTCAGATAGTTCAGACCAACCTCTCTGCGAATGGGATTTTAATCTCCGTGCTGTCGTTTCTTCACTCGCTTCCGAAACCGCGTCCGACGCTCTCGGCGTCATCGAATTCGACCCGTCCGATAGCGTCGTCGCGACAGGTGGCATCGCCAGGAAGATAAGAATCTACAGATTGAATTCCTTGCTACGAAGCGAAAACGACGACGAAGAGGGCCAAAACGACGTCGTTTTGCTAGACCATGCGGCCGCGTACGACTACTGTATTTGCACGCCCGCGAAGCTCAGCAGCCTCCGGTGGAGACCCGGCTCCGGCGGCCGGGTACTTGGCACCGGCGACTACGACGGCGTCGTTACGGAGTACGACCTCGAGAGGAGGACCCCCGTGTTCGAGCGTGACGAGCACGGCGGGCGGCGCGTGTGGAGCGTGGACTACTCGCATTGGGACGCTGACCCGGTATTGGCGGCTTCCGGGTCGGACGACGGGACCATGCAAATGTGGGACCCGCGGTGCGAGGGAGGGGAATGCGTGGCTGCGGTGCGGCCCAGCTTGGCGCGCTGTTCGGTCTGTTGCGTTGAGTTCAGCCCGTTCGGTGGGCCCCTGGTGGCAGTCGGGTGCGCGGACCGGAGGGCTTACGGGTACGATATCAGGAAGCTTTCGGATCCGGTTTTGGTACTTGACGGGCATCAGAAAACGGTGTCGTACGTTAGATTCCTCGACGGCCGTACGATGGTGTCAGCTGGTACCGATGGATGCTTGAAGATGTGGGACACGGTTCACTCACGTGTGATTCGCACGTACATGGGGCACGTGAACAATCGGAGCTTCGTCGGGCTATCCGTTTGGAGGAACGGCGGGTTACTCGGGTGCGGGTCGGAAAATAACCAAGTTTTTGTGTATGATAAGAGGTGGGGCCAGCCCATTTGGGTCCACGGTTTTGGACCGATGGGTGGACCCGGTTCGGACCGGGGCTTCGTGAGCAGTGTGTGCTGGAGGCAAGTGGGTGAGGAGCGGTGCACCCTGGTGGCGGGCGGGTCGGATGGGGTTCTACAGGTTTTTGTGGGCAATAGGAAGTCATCTTCGTCTAGTAAATGACTTGGTTTCTCCCATTTTCTTGATTACTTCTTTTTTATTTTTTTTTTAAAAGAATCTTTAAATTATTTTAAGTACGAGGTCTGAAAAAACTTTAATTGCATGGGATTTAGTCTGAGCAATTTTAGCAAAACAAAAAGGATAAAGTATAGACTATATATAGAGGCCATTTTGTATTGACTTCTTTGATCATCATACTGACAAAATTGATAGTTGTACTGTCCTTTGTAATCACAGCAGATTATGTTTTCTTGAGGTTCCATAAATGATTTATTGCTCCTTATAGAATTTTTCCTATCCCAAGATACTTTTATAGAGATATATATTGAAAGTATGCAGCTGTATAGAAATTTTTTCTCTCGAATAAAAAAGATGAATTTCATTCACGTTTTCTAGACATTTTGTATGTGTTTTTTTCCTGCTTGTGAACCATAATGTAATCAGAATAAAATAAAACAGAAATCAGTGAGAACAAAATGTATGATAATCATTGTTTGAAGTATATTGTTACCTAAAGTGCGTTGTTACATAAAATAACATGCACGGAATCAAAATCCTAACAACCTTATTCATGTGTTTATTTAATCCATAACATGTGATTATAAGCTCTAAAGTCATGAAATTGTAATAACACATGACAATTTCTTATTGAAAGCTATCTGACATTTGTCATTTCCTTCACTTTGATTAGCAATACTAGATTATATATATTATATGCTTTCTTATGCCTATATATATGGGCTCAATGTTTGTAAAGAAACACAATTTACATATACAAAGACACTATCTTTTCTCTCCCTTTTTTTTTCTCCTCTTTTTCTCTTTCTTATCTACCATCTTAGCATTATAATCTCCCTTTTTCTTTCTTTTCCTTCTTTAACTAATACATCATTTCAATAGTCCTACTTTTCTTTCTCTTTATTCAATGCCTATCCCACTATACATAACCATCACCATTATTCAACAAATCTCACCACACAACAAAGTTCATTAATAATTTCTCTCTAACCTTTTAGTTCAAAAGTATTTCCTCTTTTAAACCTTCTATTTTGTCTATATTCTATATACAATTACATATTATATTTTATATTGGTTGTCAATCTAATAGGTGTTTTTTTTTTTTTAACCTATGTGTAAGTATTTTTTTTTAGCCATTGGATTATCATCTAATAGTGATCTAACGGCTGTAATGATGTGCATGAAAAGGCGTACATCATTAATATTATTTATCTCTCTTACTTTTTATTATTAAAAAATATACAAGATAAATATTAATTGGCCAAAACGATACTGATGTATAAGTTAAAAAAAAAAAAACCTACTAGATTGGTGCCCTTATATATTATATATCATATATTATAATAATTATATCATTATATTATTATTATTATTATTATTATAGATTTTGGAATACTGAGTTACTCACCCCATTTTATAAGATGCTAACAAACTCTGCATTGTGATAACACAACTACTAATATTTAAATTCTACAATTTAAATACTCAAAGACCTGTGGAAGTAAATTGTTTTAGTACGCTGAGTTGTGTAATGCGACCGTACTATTTACAACCTCTTATGTTATTCTCAGTATTTTAAATTCCCGCAGATCTATGATACTGAGTTGTTTATTAAGACGAGTTGTATAATGTGGCCACTTTTTATACAACCCTTCATGTTAAACTCAACAATTTAAATTTCAATCATTTAACTTCAGTATACTAATCTAATTGAATCCTAACTATCTAACATGTGGTGCTAGATTGTAGCTCACAAAACTTATTAGAATTAACTATTATTATGCTTAATTTTTATTTTACAGAAAATGCACCCTTCTCCTGAGCATTAAAAAGAGACTCTATTGGGGAGTAGCTAAGAGAAACTAAGTTTCTTTGGTATCTCCAAGATCTCAAAAGTCATCTCGTGACTTTGTTCGTTCTTTGTCTTTTCAATAAAAACAAAAAAAAAAAAAAAAAAAAAAAAAAAAACAAAAAAAGAGAAAAAAAGTAAAAAAAAAAAGAAAAAGAAAAAAAAAATCATCTCATTGTCTCAAAATGACTGAGCAACAAAATCCATTGAATGTTGAAATCTCCACTATCTTAACTCAGTTGAAGAACTTAATAGATGCCATGAGGCAATCTCAAGAAGACATGCAATTATCTCACGCCCAAATGCTCTAGAAGATTGCTAATCTAGAAAAAGCAAATGGAGCATGGGCTTCTACTTTGGCTCTATCCAATCAAAACAACAATTTTCATGCATCTGAAAATTAGGTTCCTGACGTGCCAATAACACGAGGAAGTCTTGTCAATCTTGTTGCTGCAACCACAGCCGGAATTGATAATGGAACTTCAAAAGGTTTTATTACAAAAGAGCACCTACAATAGTTGCTTAAAACTGAAGCAGAAACTGTCAGTAAGATTTTTACAGTGGTGGACTTTCAACCTCTTTATCTTGCCAGTATTCTTTCCAAGCCATATCTGAAGGATTACACTAATCTTCGATTTAATAAGTTCGATGGGAAGAAAAGCAATGCTAGGGAACTTGTCATTAGTTTCCTAGATGATCTCGAAGTTTTCACCAATAACCATGATTTAAGACTAAGAGAAATTTCAAAATCTCTGACCGATCAAGCATACTCATGGTTCATCAATTTATAGCAGGCAAATTTAGATTTTTATATGATGTATTTTCCATGAAGTTATCCCTTCGAGTGTTAACCTCCTTCGAAGATGGATTCAGATCGATCCATAGCACTGCTCTCTTAGTGGGAATACTGAGTCCAGTATTCATGTGTTTTTCTATTGTTCGTTCGCGAAGGAAATCTGGTAAGCTGCTGGTCTTTGGGAGTTGATCATATCATTTCTACTTGATGAAGTAGTTGGCTGCCTAGTAAGTACTTTTAGGAATGTTTCCCGAGAAGTTTATGAGAAAATATGTGTTATCCTTTGGTGTATCTAGATGGATCATAATAAGCGGGTTCATGGAGGTGTTTCTAGAGGAGCTCAAAATTTGATTAGTTATGCTGATACATTCCTTTTTGAGTTACATGCATCTTGTGGATTGTGTGGACTTATGGTGTGAAAATGTTAAGGTTAATATACCAAAGTGGTCACTCTTTTTGATGGTGGTCTTAAGATTAATTCTGGCACTGCTTTTCAACCTAGAGATAATTTTGTTGGAATAGGAGTGGTGATTTGGGATCATATCGGTGTGATTATGGCCGCCCTTTCAAAATTTTTGCAGGGTTGTTTCTCAGTGGAGATTGTAGAACTTCTTGCTATTCAGGAAGAACTTGTGTTTGTTACACAACATAAGTTTTCATGTCGTATGTGAAGTGTGATGCCCTCAGAGTTGTCCAAGGATTGAATTCAGTCTTGCCTCATTCATCTAATGCTCTTATCCATTCTGATGTTAAACCGCTATTATCCAAGGCTAATTGCGGCTCTTGTCAGTTTGTTCCCCATTTTGGGAATAGAGTGCTCTACTGGTGTTTGACTAATATCGCACTGATCTCTTATCATGGTAATAGAAACTGGGTAGACTATATACCTTTGTTTATTACATTAGTTACTGGTGATGATTCTATTTAATTAATAAAAGGCATCATTTTCTTTTTAAAAAGGCCAACAACAATAGGGGTGTTTTAAAAAA
>JXTC01000312.1:0-57586 GCA_002914845.1 Trema orientale | reverse complement strand
GAATTTGAATTCGTATTTATCTTCCTCAAAATCTAATAAAATCTCTCTTAGATTCCAAATCCAATTCCTAATATCTTGAAAACTTGAATTTTGGACGGAGGAAATATCGGGATCACAATATGTGGATTTGATGCATAACAAGCTACAAAGAAGTACTCCCTCTTATATATATACATTTAAGTACTGCGGTTGCTGAAGTAAATCATGAGATAAGGCATCTTCGTCATCCTGTTACACATGTATATATAAATTCATATATTTAATTGACTGCTACAGTAACTTATATGTGACAAACTTTGGTTTCCTTGTCATATAGAGTGATTCAATACATTTCACTTCCCTGTGTGTACACGCCTGAATATCTTCTAGAATATCATAGATTTAATTTGAACAACGTATAAAACCCTACTTTCAAGACCAAAGTCCATATATCCCCTGAAAATTCATAGATGGCAGTTCTTAATTGGAAGGCTTTTCAAGGCATCCGAGTTATACAAATAAGAGAAACTAATCGTCAAAACTTTGCTTGGAGTACTATTTAATTATCAGGTTATATTTACTATAGATGAAATTTATTAAGGTGGTCATATTTGAAAAATTATACATGTAATCCTTTTTTCTTGTATTTGAGTTGGGGCAATTCATTCACAACCAGAAACTGATATTGTACAATTTCATGAAAAAAAAAAAAAGAAAAACAGAAAAAACTAAAGGGACAATTTGGGTTGAAAAATATGTCTTTGACTCTGTTCCTTACGAGAAGGGAGAGCCGTAATATTCTGCGAGTTGGAAAAATGAGTTATCAATAGGTCCTATGTGGACCAACTCCCTAGTGGTGTTGGTGATCAGAGGAACCAGAAATTTTTCGGCTCAGTTAAAACCTATTAACTAGGTGTATACCAAAGTCAATTAGTTAATTTACATTGTCAGCTCTACAAATCCTATGGTACAAACCTATTTTAGAAACCTTTTAAGCGTTTAATTTACTTACATGACATACGAAACACGTCGAACGCATAAAAAAATTTAAATAAATAAACACACATTTATTTAAAAAATAACGAAGAGGACAAGAGAGCCTTCACATTTTTAATTCAATATTTTTTTTTTTTAATTCAAAGAGAAGACCTCAACTAATCATTGCTTTAATAAGTACCAGACCTCTTTTATGGTCGGCTGCCCATAAACCATAGCAACCCCAACCTAGCTCTTCTCTCTCTCTCTCTCTCACTTTATCTGTATCATTAATTCATTTTCATTCATATAATTTACAAACTTAGAAAAAGTTGGCAAAAATCTTTCTTTGTGGGCAAAATGGGGTGCAAATCATCGGATAAGCCAAAGCCAAAGCACCGGAAAGGTCTATGGTCACCTGAAGAAGACCTTAGGCTTCGAAACTATGTACTCAAACATGGCCATGGCTGCTGGAGCTCTGTCCCCATTAACGCAGGTCAGTTTAATTTCCACCTTCTTATATCACCTCTAGCACTTAAATTATATGTATTCTGCTTGTATACATACTTCTAATCGGTGACACTAAATTCTTAGAAAGTTATAAATGTATTTACTAAGAGATGTATATATGCATTGTAATGTTTTTGTCTAATGCACTAAACTTAAAAAGGATTCTGGCTTGTTTTCATACTTTTTAGATCACTTGAACTCACATTTTTTACATTGTTTGAGTCCTGCCTATGAATTTCATTGACTTAATTTTAAGTGTTGTATTGTATGACTCAAGAGAAGCTCTGTTTTACTTATTTGAAGTGGAATTTGGTTTGACCTTAGTGTTCAGATCAATATGTAAATTCAGTATTAGTTAGATAGTTGAAAAGGTAACATCCCCAATTGATTTGAAGTTTCTTGCTGGACAAAATTTTTTGATATATTCTGTTATGTTTAATGTGTTTAAATAGGGTTCGAAACAACTTACAAGGAAATGTTTTGAACTAAGAGAGTAAGAGTTAATGGCAAATAAAGATGAGTGGTAATCTCTTACTATTCCATTCGTCATCAATTAGCTAGTATTGTACAAATGATGATACTAAATAAAGACCACATTCCTAAGTACCTAATGTATAAATTATGCGGCATGATTAGTGTGAGAATTAAAGTGCTAATTTTCATCTTGTCCCATTTATACGACACAACTTTTTTATTTTATCTTTTTATTTTTTTTTTTTTGGGGGAGAGGGGGTCTTCGGAATTCATTAATCAAAACTGGTTTTAAAGTCCAAATAAATAACTTTTATGTATCATTTATAGTTCTTTAATGTAGTATTTTACACATTTATTTATTTATTTATTTTGGAGAGTTGGTGGATGGCATCTTCAGTCAACAGCAGTAGAATTTTTGGTAACGGATATTTTAAGTGACAATGACTTTCATTTAAAAAGGACAGAATATATCATCCTCATCACCTTTTGTTTTTGTTTTGTTTTTTTTTTTTTTCAATCTTAAAGTTTAATATTAAGTTGAAATATGGATTTACATGCAGGTCTACAAAGGAACGGAAAAAGCTGCAGATTAAGGTGGATAAACTACTTAAGGCCAGGGTTAAAGAGAGGGACATTTAGCAAACAGGAGGAGGAGACAATCTTGACCCTTCATCACATGTTAGGAAACAAGTAAGCAAGAAATATTACCTCTTTTTCTTTTTCTTTTGTAAATGAGTTTATTCCATGTTTCACAGCTTCTAGAAGAACATGTAGAGTAAAATAAAAAGTCTTGACTTTTTATAAGTCGATATTCATATATTAACTCAGAAAAAACTTCCAAAGCAAGTTTTTGAATTAGTAATCTCAATTATCCAATCAATTAGAAGTTTTGACACCTCTTAATAAGACAATAAAGGATATGCTTTACGTGCCGCTTGATCAAATCCAAAGTTTGACTATGTAACAGAGGAACCTCAGAAAATTAATGCTAGAACCATATAGCTTAAGTTAAATTAAGCAAGTCGTGATTAAAAAGTAACAAAATCAAGTCATTTGGAACCTTTTTAAAATATTTATCTGCATTAAAAAGTTTTTAATTTTTTTGTTTTCTCACATATAGTACTCTTAATACTCTTATGTTTAGTGCAATCATAGGCCAAGTGACATCACCAATGTATTAAAAAATGCAAAACAAACATCTAACTTAGATCAAATTATTCTTTGGACTAGTAATAATTATTACTAATAAAGGGAATGCATCATATTTCAACGAACAGGTGGTCTCAAATTGCTCAACACTTGCCAGGAAGAACAGATAATGAGATAAAGAACTACTGGCATTCATATTTGAAGAAGAAAGTGGCCAAAGCTGAAGAAGAAATGGTAACTGATCAAACCAAAACTCAGTGTACCACATCAAGCTCAGAGTCTTCACCTTCTTCAGAAAAAAATAGTAATCGAATTCCGAGTTATGAATCACTGGACCAAATGGAAAAGTCTCTAAGTACCACTGATCAATCTGTAAATCCAAATCTTTATAACTTGTCTAGAGATCAACAGCCTAAAAGCTCACTACCAAGGCTTCTATTTGCTGAGTGGCTTTCAGTAGATCAAGTTAATGGTCCAGACTCGGTGAACATGGTCCAGCCAGTGGTTCCTAGAGAAACATTTGGTCATACTTTGAATTTCCAAGATAGTATGGGACATGGTATTTTACTAAATGAGGGACTATTTGGAGGTGATTTTCAAAATGGGCTAAGCCAAGTTTCAGATTGTGATGTCCTTAACTCAGAATTTAAGTTTGAGGATCAAATTTCAGGAAGTGGGTTTGTTGACTTTATCTCTGGAAGTGATGTGTCCATTCATGATTTCAATATGCACAGTGATGTTATGTATACATTTAATTAAGGGGGTTGTACTTACTGAGGAAGAATAGCCTCTAATTGTAATTCTGTTTATAACATTTAAGAGCCATAATAAAATAAGGCCATTTCGAATTGATTTGAAAGAGGGTCCTTTCACCTCCCAAATGGGCCATTAGAATAGAAAAATCAGTGAGTTCAATTAGTGGTTATTCTTCCATGGGGTTGCTTTTGGACCCTAGCCTTTGATTGTTTGTTTGTCTATATGGTTTTGTCCATCAAGTACTTCTTGTGTTATTATCTTCACTTTTTTATACGATATATGACTTAAGTTCTTCCCTCAGAAGAAGGAAATTATAAATTCTCAATATCTGGGAATAAAAAGTACCAAGAGGAAAGTATATCTTATTTGTTTATAATTAGAAATATAATTCTAAGCTGACATTTTCTTCTTCTCCTCTTCTTCTTTTTCTTCAAGTCAATCAGATTCCAAAATTTTGTGATTGGTTGGGAGGTTGCCACGTACAATAATATATCAGGGGGCCAAGTCACAAAAGCTATGTCATCCATAGGGAAGGCTTGTGACTCCTTAATTAATGTCTTCTCTACTTGATTATCGGATTATTGGTTAGGCCCCCTTGGTGTCTACCATATCCGTATTCAAACCCCTTTTCTCACAAATTAATATTTATTATGATGTATTATTATCTGTTTGAATCTCGAACCAAATAATAGAAACTACATACAATTATTAAGCGCAAGCGGTGGGAATCTAGGTTCTAGTTGGTGAAAAGATACGAAATCTTCTGTCTTTCTGTACAAGTTCAATAATTGATTTGTCTAGCTAACTAGCTAATTCATGTATGGTCATTACATATTAAAATCTAGTTATAAGAACTAGATAATTAACAGGGCATCAAGAGTTTTACACCAGTCATAGTTATCAAGAGTTAGGTTGGTGAATCTTAATAAAGACTGGAAATTACTATGCTGTCCGCCATGATCAAGCTAGCCCATGAAACAACCACCAAAACGACAAGTATGATCGTAATAGGTGTCCATTTCACTGCTATCACCTGTTTAAGCAAAATAAAGTAAAATTAAGCAAACCAAACCAAGGTTTAGCCAATATTTCCGTAGATTTAAAAATGTATAGTACATACTATATAGTATGTGTTAGAATTTTTAACTGACCAGGGCAAAGTTAAATAGAAAAAAGGAAAATTACTAAGAGTAAAAGTTACCTCAAGGCGTGGGGAGCCCCATATTGAGGAGACAGGTCGAGGAGTCGATGATGGCGATGATGATGTTATTTCGTGTAACACTATCAGTATGTATGAGCAAGAATTTATGTGTAAGTTGTTCATGTTTTGTATCGTTATTTATGAATTAATGAATGTCGTAGTTAGTTATGGGGGTCATGAAAGTTTACCTGAATTTCTCCTCCTGCTTAATATTTCTGTCAGATTTTCTGTAACGATATCTAAATCTTGTTTTCTATTAGCATTTAGTTTCGATAGGTTGGCTTGTGTTCTTGTATCAATGTATTGCTTTCTAATATTCCCAATAACACTATCTGCAAAACTTGGATTGTTCACAAACATGCATTGAGGGTGCTATAATTAATTAATATCTGATGAGAGCTTATATTACTATGGGACATATATTAACTTGGAAATAAAGGAGTTTACCAAATCCAACAAAGCTATAAGGTCTTGTGATTTTCTCTACGAGACTAGAATCGAACTTCTGTAACTCCTTTTGCAAATCTTGAAGATAATGGAAGACTAGTTTTCTTGGATATGAAGAGTCAGACAAGGCAATGCAAGCTATTCCATTCTCAACCAAGTAGCTTAATTTTTGTGAAGTAAAATAAACAAAAACCATTACTTCTCTACACAACATGTATATATACATCTATATATATATATGGGCACCAATCCAGTAGATATTTTTTCTTTTTACCTATACATATGTATCATTTTGGTCAATGAAAATTTATTATGCATATTTTTTTATTGTAAAAAATATGAGAGAAATAATATTAATGATGCTTATCTTTGTATGCACCTTATTATAGCCGTTGGATTATCATCTAATGGTGATCCAACGGCTAAAAAAAAAAAAAAAAACCTTCACATAGGTAAAAAAAAATACTTACTAAATTGGCAACCTATATATATATATATATGCAAAAACCATTTAGGATTATCAAGACTATCATTTATGCACTTTTTTTTTATCACTTAGTATAAATGATGTGAACAAGTTAAAAGATTCATATATATAAACATGTAGTTAATGTGAAATGTAAAAACAGAGAGAATTAAATACAAAAGGATGTACATGAAGCAATATTGATGATCAACACGGATGGTCATCTTGGGATGTGGCAAAGCCCCTCTTGAGATTTCTTTGAGTATCAACTCTCCCTGTTGCTTGTACAATGAGAAGCTCTCATTTTCTTCATTATTTACGTACCTTGGTCCTTGTGCAAGAGGTAACCCCTCACTCACTCTTCCTACTATTGTTAGCTTCACCATATTTCACGTATATGCATATATTTATATATGTACAATATAAAGTTGAAATAGAATTTCTAAGTTAATTAGATCGCTCTCAAATAAAGTCTCAATATATATTACTACACATTGGTTCAAAGGGATTAGCTAGATTTATATGGGTTGCCAGAACAAGGAAAGTGCTATAACAGGGCAAAGTGGCTACCAAAACGAAAAATGAAAGAAACTTTGGAGATGAAGTTATTCTTTGGGTGTCCAGAATGAGCGAAAAAACCCACAACTATTGGATTAATTGGTTTGAGCACCAAAAGTATATTCTTTTCCTTTCCTATTCCTTTTTTTGTCCCTCTGGTTTTAGATTTTCTAAATTATGTATCAAAGGGCTAATTCCTTCTCTAATTGTCGATCAATGGCAACACTTTCTCCTTTTCCAAAAAAAATATAGTATTTATATAATAATAAAATAAAAAAGTCTCACCATTTGGGGGTGTAGTGTCCTAAAATTTCAGGCAAAACAATAAATAGACAAAATGGGTATTTAAGGGAAGGCTTATTGTCAATGGAGAATTATATTGCTGTGTTTACAGAGGTCAGGCGAAGGCGGATTCAACTTTCTAGTCTTCAATTTATTTACGAGACCTTCCTGACATGCCCACATCTGATTTCCTGAGTGGTAGTTACGTTTTAGTGGGCATCATATGTTGTTATATACCTAATATGTCATTGTCTCCTTCTTAAAAGGAAAATTATTTTAGCACCGAGCCATGTCATTCATGTCTAACAACATACTAAATTCTCAACGAAGAAAATTAGTTTTTACAAATAGTCAACTAATTTAGTATAACCCACAAATACGATGATTAAGTTCTTATAGTTGATAATAATCGATTGACATGTGAGTCAATTAACATACAAGATCCAATTTATATACTAGGTACATATAAATTCTATACTCAATAAATCGGTTTATGTAATATTCTATAAAATGTTATATCGCACATATTCGGCCATTTAGCTATAAAATTAAAAATTCAACATAAACCGTGCTGATGTGTCAAAATCGGCCATTTTGACCCCCCTTTTCCGTTAGTATAGTATATGCTTTTATAGTGGAATTATTAATGGACGAAAAGTTGTTCTACATACAATGATACAAAGGAACCGAAAAAAAAACGACATTGAATCCCGCTTCTGTCTTCTGATACCATTTTAATACAATGTTCTACTTTTTCTTTGAGGCAAAATTCTGTAACAAGGCAGAGCAGAGCACTAGCAGAGTGTACCTGGGGGAAGTACAAGTGGAGTTGAACAAAGCAATAAAAGCCTCCTCGAAAATTAACTCTGCAGTACTAATCAATAAATTCACTTTAATATAACGATTTTATCCACATGACTTAAATAAAAAAAAAATGTTATACATATATAAATATGCCAGGATTTTCGGTCTCTATGAACCAATGTGGTGAAGATGGGAAGGAGACCATGTTGTGAAAAGAATGGAGTGAGGAAGGGGGCTTGGACCCCAGAGGAAGACCAAATCTTGGTCAGCTACATCAAAAACCATGGCCATGGCACCTGGGGTTCTCTTCCCAAACATGCTGGTCAGCCTTTTTTTTTTTTTTTTTTTAATTAAATTCTGGGGTTACTTTCTTTAATTTGTATAGTAATAAGGAAACAAAGTTTGACATTTTCAGGTTTACTTCGATGTGGAAAGAGTTGCCGGCTTCGGTGGACTAATTATCTTAGACCTGGTATTAAGCGTGGTCCCTTTTCTGAAGAAGAAGAGAACACTATAGTCCAACTTCATGGCATGTTTGGTAACAGGTAATGTAGCATTGATCCGCTCATTTTTATGCTGTTGCTTTTTGTTAGTCACTCCATCTTCTGTTGCATACATACCCTTTTTTCTTTTCCTTTTTGGCTTTTTGTGTATACCATGAGCTAAAAATAGACATACCAGAAATTCAACCCGACAAAGTAAAAATGAAAACTACTTGACAGGACAAAATGAATCCGCTTTTACATGCAAAACTTTTGTGAAACATAGAATCCAACCTTACTTGAGACATTTCTTCTGAGCTGAGCCAAATGTTAATGAGTGATAATGATATGACTCTTTACAAATCTTATAAGAAAGAAGACAATCTATTTTCTAGAAGGTATATTTCATTAGAGTAACATTGTGGGATAAGTACTACATCCTAATAGAAACGTAATGTGAGATCCACAAGAAATTTACACGTGGATCTCATACCTCTAATGAACTTTATTGTAATTAAATTTGGTGCTATTCATAATTAAGGGCCTAATGAACTTTTTTGGCTTAAAAAAAAGGTGGGCTGTGATAGCATCTCAGCTTCCGGGAAGAACAGACAATGAGATTAAGAACTACTGGAACACTCATTTGAAGAAGCGTTTCTTGTCAGATAAGCACCAAGAGAACCTGCCTTTATCTCTATGTGATCCTCCAGGCTATATGGAAAGCCAATCATCCCCTGTGACCCGTCACATGATGCAATGGGAGAATGCCAGAGTAGAAGCAGAGCTGAGGTTGTCAACGGAATCATCACTGCTTAACTCTTTGCCCAATCCAAATGCGGATCACTTCCTCCTCCTGTGGAATTCCGAAATCGGAAAATCTTTTCGCCAGATCAAACCAAAAGATGGAAGCCCTGTATCTCAAAGATATTCCTATGCAAAATTCGAGTCAAGTTCTAGTGTGCCAATGCAAGCAAGTGACAAGAAGAAGACTCGCTCAACTAGCATTATGGTTCAAGAACAAGAAGATGGCTGTAAACCAATGGCCAATTCGGACTCATCCAGCCTTTACGAATTGTCCGATTTAAGTAACACAGTTTCAGATTTGCTGCTAGATTTCCCAGCTGGCTATGATTTGGACTTTCTAAATGGAAGTGAAGATGGTTTTGCCATTTCTCTCGACAGAAAACCAGATAACACACTTTTGTTTTAGTTCATTAGGCCATTTTATGTCTAACAAGTTTTATTCTCTTTGCTTTCAAATTAGCAAATCTATGTTCAAACTAAATAGAACATAAGAATTTCTATACTTCTAATGTTTGAAAGTCCTTAAAGTCTAAAAGGTTGTCTGTTGACAACAAAACTAACCAGTTAGCAAGATAGAAATTGATCATAATATTAAATGTGATAAATTCTCAATCTTCAATATAATGACTTTCAGAATTCCATACATCAATGAAGAAATTTGAGATTTCACAATTAAATTACAAATTTTCTTTTCATATCCAAACGTGTCTATACACACAAATACAGCACTTTTATGCACACAAACTAAAACGAAACCAATGTACCAACTATAAAATCAAACACATCTGAATTATCGAAAGGAACAAAGCGGATAAGAAAACAGACAAATAAGCAATTAGAAACAACCGAGTAGCTTCTTGGGAGCAGTTCCAGTGGCACGGTATTTTGCAGCCGTCTCCTCCGCCTTGAGAACATCTTCCCCGCGCTTAGCTTCGATGACTGCCCTTCTTTCCTCTGCTTCCTTGTGGATCAAAGCTATCTTGTTTTTCAACTTCTCCACATATTCTGCCTTTTTCCTCTCCAAATCCTCCTGCTCATGCATAGATAGATTATTAAAACCAGTTCACTTAGAGAGAGAGAGAGAGAGAGAGAGAGAACAAAACAAAAACAAAAACAAAAAAGTAGGAGTTCTTCTCCTTTATACAATCTTTACTTTGAACGTCTAATCTGACAATGCAGGCAGAAAATTCTAACAACATTGTTCACTCAAAATGATGAGGTTTACCTCAATCTTCTTCAACTGAGCCTCCACAGCTGCTTTCTTGCTGTTCTCCCATGACCCAATGGAAGATAGCTTCTTATGAGCTCTGCTCAGCATCAGAATTTTCATTTCAGTTTTCTAAAATGAAAATAATAATTGTACCTTTGAACAAAATCCCAGCTCAAGTTTAAAGCAGCAATCCTCAATGTATCATATAAGTGTGGTAAGTGTATTCTGGTTGAAATCAGATTAAGACCAACCATTCACTAAAACTATATATAACACAAGTAAAAGATCAGTCTTAGATTTGAGTATTTAGCTAAATTAGCTCACATTTTCAGAGCACAAATATTTCAAGAACAAAGAACATGCAAATTTCAGTCAAAATATTTAATTAAAAAAAAAAAGTTTGAAGAAAGCTGTTGTTACTTGTTCTCTGCCTTGGACTTTTCACTTTCTTCCCATGCCCTAATAAGAGACAACCTTTTCTCTGTGGCAACCCTTGCAAGCACAGCATCTAAAGGAAAATAGGACAGAGTTAGCTTAAACTGAAAACAATTATATTATTTCTCAAACGGGAAAAATAAAGGATCTCAGATCTTAAGTTTACCTCGATTGATAGAACCCTCGCTGCTACTTTTCTCTATACCCGATTCAGATGCCTCTGTTAAATTATAACTTATTCAGTCAAATTGAGAGGTGAATATGAATTATCAGTTCTAATTTCAACGAAATACATGTTCAGCTGTATAAATATGCTTTTTACAATATAAGGGCATTAAAAACTTTATCCTTCTAATGTTATAATTTGATCTCAAAATCTTGTGAGGTTGTGACCAAAAATCCAAAAGGAAAAGATAATTTGATTAAGTCTTTTCTGAAATTTCACTTGAAAAGAGCGAAAGTAAAAATTTGTACTAAACCCAAGACTAAAGAGAAAATATACAGATAATTTTATAATATTTTAACCCTCAAATTATCTGAAAACCCCAAAAGGTTCCAGATACAGATATCAGATAAAACAAGCTAACATAGGTTTAGGACAAATTAATACTTAAAAATAATAACATATTATCTATCTATTGAATTTTGCAGAGTTTATGCTCTCATGTTTGGAAAATTAAAGCAATAAACTACAGGGACTCAACATAAAGAGTAATCAGGGAAATCAAAACTTTACAAAAGTTATAGTAACAAATAAAAGATGGTACCCTTTACCGGGTCTTCGACAAAAACACCTGCTAAACTTCTAATATCAAAAAGAACATTTCTTTTCGTTTCTTTCCTTTTCTTTTCTTTTCTTTTCTTTCCTTTTCTTTTCTTTTCTTTTCTTTTCAGCCAAACAGATTGCAACCTAAGCTTTTATCTAAACAGAGAATTAAGATAAGAAAGTATTACTAGTCTCAACAATAGCAAGAGCTTTGGAGTCATCGGGCTTCTCTTCGGAAGAAGGTGGTGGAATCACAGATTTCTCTTGGGTTTCATCTTTCGGAGCCTCCTCCGGAGCCGGAGCCGGAGCGGGCGGAGGCTCCGATGGTGATTCGGATTCTACCTTTTTAGCCTCCTCCTCTGCCATGTTCCTCCTAACAAAAGTCCAAAAAAAGAGCTAGCTAGAGAGAATACAAGAGAAGAAAAGAAAGTCCCTTGAACTTATCAAAAAAACAAAACAAAAAAAAAAAGAAAAAGAAAAAGAAAAAGAGTGTAATAATAAATCTCAAAATTATAAAATCCAAAGGGAAAGAAGATAACAGTGAGGGGAGCTACAGAGAGAGTGTTGGTTGAGATATGATACTTGGTTGAAGGTAACTGTTATTTGAAAGAAGATTGGCTGACTTAGCTGGATGGTTGGTTGGTACAAGTAAGCCTACCTTCAGTTGCCACGCTGTGTGGGCCCCACACCCATATGTATAATTCTTTCTTGCTTTAGTTTATTTTTGGCTGGAAAAAGGTCATGTATAGAGACTTTATACCTGTAATTTACCTTCTTTTGTCATTAGTTCAGATTTCTAAGATACGGCTACTTGTACATAAAATATGGTCTATTTATTGTCTTGAATATTTTAGTCCATTTTGGACTATAATTTACCGTACAAATTGTTGCTTCATTGGGTTTTCCTCTTGCTCCCCCACTTTCTTTTTAAACTAAAATGGCCAAGGCCAACTCAACCCAAATATGAAATCACGTTTAACTGTTCTAGTTTATTGACATTATTTGGATTAGGGGAAACGTTGCCAATGAATGATTTTTTTCCCCTTTTTTTTTCCGGTTCTCTTAGTTTGGAAGATAATAAATGGTTTTCGAATTTCTAGAATTGAGCCAGTAGCCTCCTCCAATATATATTTATACATGAGTCAAAATATAATATATATATATATATATTTATACATATTATTTTCGTTAAATGTGAATACTTACCATCTATAGCTCACTCAAAGTAGAAAAATTTTGAATAAAAAAATTAGAGATAAAGACACCAATCTTCGCATCAAATTTTACAATAAAGAATGAGACCAGCAAACTTGTTATCATAGTAATGTTTTTTAAAAATGTAATTTAAAGCCATAAAGAAATTTTAACATTATTCTTTTTGATACTTATGTGTCTTCCAAAAAGAAGAAGAAGAAGAAGGGGGAAAAAAAAAGTAATTGTGTGTTTTTAAGAGTCAGGAGGCAGTTGGATAGAATGAAATTATCTTTGCAAAATGATTTCGATTGAGATAATATATATATATATATATATTTATATATATATTTTTTCTTATTGTCGATGGTGAGAATTCAATGATATTAATTTACAATTATAAAATTTAATTATAATTTATAAAGTGGAAAATATTATCAATTAAATTTGCTTAATCGCAATAATATATAATTATTTGATAAGTATTTAGTAGTTATTAGCACTCTTTTTCTCATTTTATCTTAGACTTTCATGTCTCACTCTTATAGCTGATTTTTCCATGCGTTAGGAAAAAAATGATATTAGCACACTCATATTTTCATATTAGTCATTGTCACGTGCAACCCTTCTCTATAATACATGAATAAATAAGTAAATACAGCTCAGCCTATGTCACAAATGGCAATTGTTTCAACGGAATATCTAAACGGCGTCGAATTATGGTTTCAATCATATCCATAATAGTATATAATAAGATTCTTTTGTTTCGTGTTGATGAAGGAATCTTTGTGGGGCCACGCTGTAAAGCGACTCTTTTCATCCTTTTCGCAATCAATCCACGTCGTCTACGTCGGGCGACTTCTTATGACCGCAACCCCTTTCCTTGTTATATATACTTCATCGTTTTATTTCATTAAATAAATAGAGCTTCAAAAAGTTTTAATTAATTAATAAATTATTAAACTTTTTTTTTCTTCTTTTGCTAGGGCGTAGAAAATAAGTTCTAAGAAATTTGTTTAAGATTAAATATATGCAAGGCCTTTTCATTTAGTTATATGTTGTATCCCTCAATATTTTCTAACCTAACGTGCAAAGTAAATGTTAGAAGAAACATTCTTTTGTAAGGAAAATAAATCTTTTATGTAAGATTCCTGGAAATTATTGGTTGTATAAAACTCTTTTTAAAATGTTAAGCAAAAAAACTAAAAATAAAATTTGATGTGTTTAATATATAGTACTTATTAGCACAACCTAATACCTATAGTACCTATCACTCTCGAAAGCTTGTAAAATATATTTTATAATTTATTTTGATAAAGTACAAGAGGATTCAACTTAATATTCGAAAATTAATTAACTTGGCCTGAATATTACTTATATCAGGTCAGCATTACATTAAAAAGATATATTCTTATTTATAGTTTTGGCTCCATCATTTGAAGCCACAAGTGACAAGAGAATTGGTACAAAGACGCATCATTACAACAGTTGTATGAGATGTATTATAATTTATAAAAGGGTCAAATTGACAGGAAATTTGGGGACCTTCTTTATTTGAGCAGCTCAACACGACAAAATATTAATAGTAAAATCAGCCCTCTCTATATTTATATTTCTCCATGTTTGTACGCATTTGTTGTCATCATGTCCATTAGTTTAACATATAAATAGTAGTTTACCTCAAAAAGAAAAAAAAAAAAACCATACAAATAGTAGTTTTCCTTGCCCCTCTCCTTCCTAAATCCTAGCTATGTGCATCGTTGAAACAATTTATAAAATATATGCATGTACCTAAATCATAAATAACCATCTAATTAAGAATATTCTGAATTAAAAAAAATACATGTATATGATTAGTTCAGTTTCATTTATTTTCTAGTTTATAACGAATATATTTCAAATGTGTACATATATACACACAGATAAAGTCTTTAGTCTTTATAATGGATTCTGGAGGCGTCAACTACTGAGTTTCACCAAATACTACCAAAAACGGTCGTTTTTAAGTTCCTTATCAGTCATCACTCATTAGAAGAAAACAAAATAGAGTATTACATTTATAGATTTCCTTTTCGTGTGTGCATGCAAATAAATCTGCTTTAAACTTTAATAAAAAAAAATATTTCAAAAAACGTACCAAGTTAAGGACCCAAATTTCAGATCGGGATATTAATTTTTGGTTTCCATAGTCAATAAGTGCCAAAAATTTCAAGCATATTTAATAGGTTTAAGGAATAAGATAGCGGCCAAAATATATAGCATTTGGAATTTTGGTATTCCGTATTAACTATTAAGTGTCTCAGTTAGTCCCCCCTTCAATCCCAATCAGCCATGAGCCACTACTTGGAGATTTCAGTTGCCGCCACATATTATAAGTATGCGTTGTACTATTTGGCTTATATAAAATATACACACATAACTTTGAGCCACAAAATCGTAATCCGATCTTAAAATATAGCTATTATACTTTTAGATTGCCACTTTCATAGGTTGGCCAATTAGAAAAGGTCCCCATATAAAGATTAATATTCAGGGATATATGTGGTAAAGTAGTTGTTGATGATTTTTTTTTTTTTTTTGTCCATAACCGAAAAAACGAAAAAAATATAAACAACGAGAATCTGCAGATATTATACAACAATGGTTACTATCATTCCTGGAAATTGTAAAACAAATAAAGAATAATTTATAATAACGTAGTATTCAAATAAACTATAAATTTAGTTAATTCAGGTGCAACTTCAATTCGTGATTAGTTATGTCAGGAAAAAAAAAAAATCTAACAGTAATTAACAAAATTCTGCATAATAATTATTCTATATACTTGAAACTACGTCACTGCAGTTTTAGACCAATATCATATCGGGAGACTTATTTTGATTAAGCCACATTCAGTTTCACACATAATTTGCATGGCTATAGCCTCCTCATTCTTAAATGAGGTTTTTAATGTTTCCGAATGTTATATATTTGATCATTTGAGCCATGCAACGTTATTGCCAATATCTGTTTTCGTGAAAATTTTGTTCTCTCCTCAAAAACGAGTGTGGAAAATAAAAATCAATAAATTTTCTTTTAACAATTTTACTTATTATAAAAGAAAATCAAAATTTATCTGTTTTTCTACTTTTTCATTTTAGCCGAATTTTCAATTGCAGAAGAAATTGACATATTACGCTTTAATATAGAATAAAGAGGAAAATATTTTTTCTTTGAAGAGAGAGGAAGGACAAATAAAAACTTAAGCAAACATATTATTCACAAATGGACTTGCCACATAATTATTAATTAATGCTACACGTGCACTTGAAACATGCACTTTCCCTAATTTATTTCTGTAATTGCGCAATTAAAGATGCTTTAATTTTACTTATTAAATTCTGATACCATTAATGGAAGTTTAAAAAATGAAATAAGTTTTTTCTTTTTTCTTTTTTTTTTTTTAAATTTTTGAAGGAAGAAAAGTGAGTTATTATCGCAAGAACAACAATAAAAGGGCTCAATACAGAATATGCTAAAACTCATCCAATCGACAAATATTCCAATGAAATGTTACCAAAATTTTGTTCAAGAAGAATCAAGAAATCCGATCTAATCCCAAGATCACAAAGGATTTCTTTTACTATGTATAATAAATTATGAAATTTTGTTCAAGAAGAATCAAGAAATCCGATCTAATCCCAAGATCACAAAGGATTTCTTTTACTATGTATAATAAATTATGAAATTCTTGGGGGAAAAAATGAAGAAAAAAATATGAATTAAAAGAAGTAAACAAGCTTTTTGTAACCAAAAAGAGGAGAGAAAAACATTTAATTAAGGTTACCGTTTTTGGGCCGTTACAACTGGGACGACAGGACAAAGGTGTTGGAGAAAGTTAAGCATCAACTGCCACGTGGTGGACCATTGCAGATGTGGCGTACATCAGCAGGGACCACGTTTAAGAAAAGGAAAGCGAATTTACATTTTAAATGTTACCTCATTCAGCATCGAACAGCTGGTTGCACACGTGTGTTTATGTCAGTGGGCCACTCTAATTTTCCCCTCCTGGAATCGCTTATTATTATGTCTTCTTTATTAAAAAGAAATAGTAATAATTAAATTGAACCCAATCATTCATTTCACCTCTAAAGTCCAGTGATGTGAATGTAAGAAATTATTGAATTAATACTATCTAAAATGACAGTTAATTTACACTCCAGATTTAAATATAAATAATCCCATTATATACCTAAAGACTCCAGTTACAAATACAAGTAGCAGAAATCCAGAGATAACATTTTTCTAGCTATTGGAAACTAGAAAGCTTTCTTAGTCATAGACAATGCAGAAAGACATTATTTATAATTTTTTTCTTTTTTTTTTCATACAGCTGAATAGCTATGGTCATCTTCAGGTGGTGGGCCTTCAGAAATAACCGATAATATAACAAAGGCTCCAAATAAAACAGTGGTAATGGCAGTGAAGTTGACCAATAATGCTTCCGAGCCATATTTAGCGAGGCCCCCGTTCTCAAGGAATGTGAGCTTTTCTAACAAGCCCAAAGAAGCAGTGCCCAAAGCCAATATGTAGACAAAAAGCCCAAAAAACACATGCCATGGAAGAGACTCACTTTTAAGGGTAGCGGATCCTCCGGGGAAGAAGAAGGTCAAGAACCCATATAGCCACTAGAAAACAAAAGAAATTAGACGAGCTACAATATGACAAAGTTCATCAAAACTCATGTTAAATGTCAAAGATAACCTGTGTAAAGGTGGTGGGCCGAACTTTCGGCACTTGGCCCATATATATTTCAAGCCCAGTACATTTTGCTTATTGGATTAGAGTACTCTTATAATTACAGAATTGACACACGATATTGTGTGACAATTTTGATGTACTACTATGTGTCCAGCAATTGCATCACTAATAGTGATAAATAATATGACAACGTGAGTGAGTTAAAAATCATTGGTTATATTATTGACAGCTAATAATAAATTCAATTATATTTGCTAGGGCACGGGCAGGTTGGGTTGAGAGGCATATGATTATTATTAAAAAAATTATTTAAAAAAATCAAATTTGAATTAGTGAATTTACCTGAAAAGCAAAGAGTACAATAACACCAAGTCCAAGCCAGGAGTGCAAACTGTAGAGATTAGCAATCCCACTCTCATTGTGATACTTAAATGCTGCATATATGCCCACAATACCCAGTGCCAATGCAATGGCATGGAGAACTAGGTGAATTAATTTCTTCACGTCCTTCTTCAAAGGAAGTGATTTATAGCTAATAATAGCTGCACAAAATATGATAATATTTATCATCTAATAGATATGTGTGATTCACAAATGCCTACCACTATGGTAAGAAGACATACTTACCCTCCCCTCCTAAGATAATGAAGCCAAATAGCATGAGAAGGGGGTGGAGCTGTAGAAAATAGATAAGGGGAATGTGAGATAATTATTGAATAATTAACCTTAATAACACAGCACTACATAATTAATTTTGTTAACAGCTAAAAAGATGTTTTTTTTTCTTTTGTATTTTTTTTCTGTACTTTCCAGTTATCAGTTATATGTGTGTAGTATTGGAACCAAAAAAAAAAAAAAAGATTCTTATGGCTTTCAAGAAGGCTCTCGGTGAATTGACTAATACGCGTTTTTAATTAAATTCTAGAAGGATAAAAAAAATTACGCCTTATAAAAATAAAAAAGCTATTCTTTATAGATATTGTTTGGATTTGAGTCTTTGATTTCTCCAGATAATCTCCCTCTATATGTAATCAAACAAAAAGATTGTAGCTATAGTGGGTGTGCTTTGATTTATTAATTACTTTCACTGTTTGGAGGAGGAAAGCTACTTTTAAAAGTAATTTTTGCTTCAACACTTCTTTCAAAGTGATTGATGGATGAATTATCGAAACCCCACCTCTAAGAAAATAAAATAAAATAAGAAGGTGAAGAAAATAATTGGCTGAAAAACTCTCAATTATTGTATTAAAAAAAAAAAGATTCGGTTCTTGATTTTTCTCTAAAGAAAAAAAATCTTGGAAGAATGAAAAGAGGCTCTCACCATAAACAACTAAAACAAGATTGAGATATTAGCAATTGCAGTCTTGTAGACCATAAAATAAGTCAGGAAAGAATATGAAGTTTTGATCGCCGTTAAGATAATTAGGAAACTCCAAAATAGCCACTATCACGAAATGTCATATATGCTAAAAGACAGTTTTGAGAAGAGCTTTTAGCATGTCCGGTAAGTAACACAAAAATGCCTAGACGAAATCTAGGTACCAATACCAGAGAAATACAACGAAGCCACGTGAGTAACGATCATACATATCACAGAAAACTCCAGAATGGATAAGCATATCCTGTCACTGCAATCCGAGACGCTGAAATTTATCTCCCCATTAATTATAATGGATCCTGGATCCGTATTCAAAATTGGTAGGTAGATAGGGATATATATATATATCTATATCTATATCTATATATAGAAGGGAGAATAAACTGCTGAAGTTACACCTTTACTTATTTTTGTTTAGGATTTCTCTTGTATCCTTATCTGTTATCCGTTTTTTTCTTGATATTTTTTTTAAAAAAATAACTCCTTTTAACATTAGTCCATAATGAGCTGTCAAAATAAGGAAGCAGCACTTCAACTTTTTTATTGCCATTTATACTCTTATATTATAGTTTTATCCTTCTTTAAATTTTGATACAAATATGTGATTTCTTGTTTAGTTTAAAGTGATTTGGTATATTAAAAATTCGTTTTACGTCACCGTACCAACCGAGGGTCCTACTTAAGTTTTACTCTTCGTAGACAATTCTTTTAGTTATTTATTTATTTTTTTCTATCTTTCACTTACCTTTTCATTTTTCATTTTTTTAGTAAATTTGCCTTTCAAATTTGTATTTCAATTACTTTGTTTTTTCATAATTATAAAAGATAATTATAAAAGCTCTTTTTTTTTTCCTTTCAACTTTTATATTCATTGTCATAGTAGCCTAGTCAGTTTTATTTATTATTTTAAGAAAAATAATCATAGAATACCTTTAAAAATAAAATAAAATAAACAGAACAACTTAAAGGCAAACAAAAACATTTTTCTTAATTAATAAAAAAAATTGATTATCTTGTGGAAGTAGTTTATCCATATATATCTTTTTACAATTAATCCTTTATATAAAATTTTTGTATAGGAAAATATTTTTTTTCTTTTTTACATTAAAACATCAACCTATATTTAAATCATCAATTATAATGAACACTATAATATATTTCGCCAAAAAATAAAAAATAAAAAACATACGGGAGGAACGTGCCTTAGGCACGTCCTCAAAACTAGTATATATAGGGCCATATAGAAATATGACCAAATTTTGGGCCCAATTTAAGTAAATGTCCTTTTGTCAGATGTTATAGCAAAATGTCCGGTATATATGCTTATATACCAAGTATAAAATTTTATATACCAAGTATTAAAAAGTATATACCTAGTACATTTCAGCACAGTAACTATAATTAGTAGATATGTTTATCTTCCAAGTGTAAAAATATATATACCTGAATATTTAGCTATAAAATTTAAAAAGCGGATATCTACTTAATTAAATTTAAAATATTGGTCATCCACCTAAATTTTTCGTATATATATATATAAATGGATATTTTCACCATGACATTAGCTGATGTAAAATGACAAAAATTTCCTGGATATTTTCACCCATGGACTTAGCCAATGTCCTCATATTAGAAAAAACCACGTACACACCATAGTAAAGGTGTGATTTTACGTACGTGTCCAATGTCCAGCCCTAAATCACAAAAGACCAGTGATGATATTTATATTTAGCTAAGAATTAGATAAAAAATAATAGAAGTTGGTCTGATGGTTTAGCACTGGCTATCGCTACTTCCTCTGCCATGTTAATGGTTTAAATCCACACACTTTGAATTTTGGCAAGCGGGTTGACTCAAATGATAAGAGTACCCATTATTTGAGATCTTGGTACTAAGTTTGAATCATAAGTAAGCATGAAATCCTATTATTCCTAAAGGGATGGGGTGAGGTATTTTTCTTTAATTTGTAATAAATGAAAGTCATTAGTTAAGTCTCACTTTTTAAAAAAAAAGATAAAAAAAGAACGTTTGGGTTTAACTGCTTGGAAGGTAGGTGCAAATATGAAATGGGGTGGGATATTTTTCTTTAATTTGTAATAAATAGATATCATTAATTAAACCTCACTTAAAAAAAAAAGCATCAGATAAAAAAGGAACGTCTGGGTTTAACTGCTTGGAAGGTAGGTGCAAATATGAAAGGGTAGGTGTATCGTGCATGTTGTTATAAACAATCAAAGTGCTTGTCTGACGCTATACTTATAATAACTTTTCTTTTGTTTTATTCTTTTAAAAAAAATGAATAAAGAAAGCTATAGTTAAAAACAATAATTTAGGAAGATCTCAACTCTTTCTGACATGTTTTGATGAAAAACAAAGGAGCAAAACAATTAGGAAAACAAGCCCGAAAAGCTCGTAGTTTCTGGTTTGGTCTTGAAAAGTTTGTTGTTACTAGTTACTAAGTTTACAACCTAAGCGACCTCTAAGTAAATGAAAGCTATCGCGGTGAGAAGTTTTCTGATCAGTTTAGTGGATCAAGGTGTTGCACTATGTTGACTTTGGCTCATAGGGTGATTGACTCTGGCTAGAACTTAAAAGGTGACCATAAAAACCCGGTCTTTATTAATTGGTTGGATTTCCACGTTTAAAGTGTTAATAATCTATTGAAACTAAAACATATTTGCTTAGCCACCTAATTTCTTTAATATTCAATTATTCATAACAAAAACCAAAAGCTTTTAAACATGGCCCATGAAAATAACGGCTTTTCCTTTATTTTTTTTTTCTCAATTTTGGGGTTTCAGCCAATGAAAATACTATGAAAATCTTTTGAAATAAAGACAGATAATAGCGAATAAACAATTACTGATACATATATATGTATAGAAGATTATTATTTAGCCAATTATTAAATTTGTTATCTTGTCATTCACTAATCAGGAACAGCCTGGCAAGTGGCAAGCCTCGGATTCGGTGTGTATAGTCCTAGCGAATTGGATTGCCACATCCAATGCCATATGAACATTCAACAAACAATATATTTTAAAAAGATAATGCTATAAGACACCAGTGGTGCTGGGCACCACAGTGATGTGTCAGTCTGTTACTGGCTAATCATAATTATAATTTAAGTGGGGCCCATGTGAGACCCAGTTTATTAATTAAATCATCCAGTGACAAACAGATATGTCACTCTGGTGATGGACACCACTGGTGTCCCATAGCATTGCTCTTTTAAAAAACTAAATAAATAAACAAAAGCAACAAACACAAAACCAAAAGTAAGAACACTAGAAATGAATCAATACGCACCAAGTAGAGAATCACTTTAGATATAAAGTTCTTCAATTAAATAGGCATTGCTATATATAATTAAGTCAAGGTTGAGAATTTCTCTATAAGCAGATTCGAATTTTCATTTGGAAGGAGCCCACTTTTCCTTAGAGTAGTGTCAAATTGAAATGTTCCAATATATAGACTTTAAACGAACAAGAAGAACCAAAAAATTAATGAACAAAAACACTTATTCCCAGAAAAGCAGATTGAAAAAACTAATCAAAAACCCTCCAAGACCTAACCTAATTAAGCAAAAGCAAAATATATTTAAAAAGATGCCAAAAATCATATAATAACAAAACACTCCCAAAAAAACAAAAAGCCCCAGAAATTATTTTTGAAAGAAAAAAAGAAAAAAAAGAGCATACGACTTACGTTGAAGATGAGGTTCTTGTTGGTAGAGTCCCATGCGAAGCCACCTCTAAAGTGTACAGTCCAAACCAGAACCAGAACCAGTCCCGCAAGGCCCAACACGTGTGCCACCCACGTGAACGGAGTAGCCGGCACGCTTAACGCCGCCATCTCTTATTTCGATCTCTTTTTTGTGTCCTTCTCTCCACTCCCTCTTTCAGTTTCTCTTTATCTTTCGAGAAAAAAAAATGATAATACTTTATAGTCCAATTTAAAACGAAAGCCCTTTTTTTTTTTCTTCTTTTTTCTTTTTTCTTTTATTTTGAATTTATCTACTATTGTTTTCACCGTTTGTATGAGAATCACGTGTCTTTGACGCACCTACCAGACACCAGTTATTATAAGTCCACCTTAACCGCTGGATGATGATCTTTAGATCTTGATCATCAATTCATACACGGATGGGATTAGATGCCACGTGGGTTTTCGTAATAGGTGGGCCCGCCTCATGTTTTGGGGTTACGAAGCATAGCGTCGTGTCCTCTTCTGTACCCCTCATTGGACAGTTGTAGTGTTTTTTTTTTTTTTTTTGTTGAAAGAAAGATTTGTATCATATATTTACTCCTTAAGAAATAAGTTCTTCATCTATCCTAAGTGAAAATCTAGCTAGACCATGAGCAATTTGATTAGTATCTTACCAAGCATAGACCAAAGATACACCAAGAAAATAAGATAAAAGAACATGAATATCTAATCGAAGATCTCTAAGCTGATAAAAACAGTTTTCACGACCAAAATAAAGATTAAATACAGACAGAGCATTAATTTCAACATAGTCCAACGGTACACCAGTATGTTTAACCCATTCCAAACTTCTGAGAAGAGCAATAGCTTCAGCTTCAACCACGAATAGCCCGCCACTTAGTTTCTTTGCCAGTGCTCCGATGACTTCTCCATTATGATCACGAATAATAGCACCAATTCCCAGAAATCCAGATGTACTATTCAAAGCGGCATCCACATTCAGTTTATAATGGCCCTCCTCAGGACGAATCCAACAAGCTGGAGGCAAGAGTGTTGGGGCAAAGAATGCTGAGTACTAGCTTGAGCTCGAAAATAGTCTTCTAAATAGGTTCTTGCCCAGCGAACAACCTGAGGAGCACATCTAGGATGTTGACCATGGACCTGTTTGTTTTTTTCAAACCAGATGTACCAAGCCAGAATAATTATCTATTCCAAAAGATTCTTACCCCATATCCCATGAATTCGTTGGAGAAGATCATTGAAAGAACTACAGGAAAGTGTATGAATCTTACAAGAAAAGTTGGCGTGCTTCCAAACAGAACGGCTGGAAGGACATTGAATCAACGAGTGATAAACAGTTTCTTCATGCACTCCACACAAAGGACAATGGGGGTGTGGAAGTATCTTTCGGATATACAGGCCCAAAGATGCTGGGAGAGCATTATGACAAGCTTTCCAAGCAAAAGTACGAACCTTCCTCAGAATAGATAAAGACCATAAACAATGCCACCATTTGAAAGAAGTGGACGGACTAGACGATGAAGCCACATGATCCATTGATGAAGCCACCCAATAGCCACTCTTAACATCATAGATCCCATCACGAGAGTAATGCCAAAACAAGTGGTCAGCCTTCGGATAAAGGGGAATAGGAATGACTAGGATAGCTTTAATGTCCTCTTCACAAAAATATTGGGACAACTTAGGACGATCCCAAACATGATCAGTTGTGATAAATTCTACCACTTTTACATGAGGAAGAGTAGAATTAACCATAAAAGGCTTAAAAGTGCGGTCATAAGGAATCCATGGATCAACATAAGCATTAACAGAATATCCATCATTGATAGCCCAACGCAAGCCCTGTGTCAATAGTTCTTTACCCTAAATAATACTACGCCAAGTAAGTGAAGGAGAATGACCACAGGTAGCCGAGCGAAAAGAACTCTGAGGAAAATACCGGGCTTTAACAATCCATGCAATAAGTGAAGAGAGATTAGAAAATATGTGCCAAGCTTGCTTAGCTAATAATGCTTGATTAAAATGCACAAAAGATCTAAATCCCATTCCTCCGTGCAATTTGGATTGACACATTTTCTTCCAAGAAATCTAATGAATTTTCTGACTATGGGAAGAAGAACCCTACCAAAACCGTGCCATTAGAGACTTCAGCTGATTGCAAAGGGAAGCTAGTAACTTGAAACATGTCATTGCATAGGTAGGAATACTCTGAACAACAACTTTTAGTAAAATTTCTTTTCTACCTTGTGAGAAAAGTTGTTCTTGCCAATAAGAGAGTTTACTCCAGACCATATCCTTAATAGAACGAAAAAGTTATTTCTTGGACCTACCAGCCATAGTTGGAAGACCCAAATAGACCTCATAGTGCTCATATTCCTCCATTCCCAAAGTTGTACAAAATAATTGCCTATTTGCGATCGCGGTATTAGGCAAAAACGAGATAGAGGACTTGGAGTAATTATCATCAGCAAATAAGAGATGACTAACTGATGGAGCATCACGAGCAACTCCAACCAAATTGCGATCTAACTCTGCTTGAAATAAAAGTGATGACAACCCTTCAGCAACAATAAGGAATAGAAACAAGGAAAGAGGGTCACCCTGACGCAAGCCCCTAGAAGGTTGAATATCTCCCATCACTGAACCCCTAATCTGAAAAGAATAATGGACTGAGAAAACACATCGCATAATCAGATGGACCCAAGAATCAGCAAAACCCAACTTCAATAACATTGCCTGTAGAAATCTCTACTCTATTCGGTCATATGCCTTACTCATGTCTAGCTTCATTGCAAAGAATTACTTTTTTCCATATTTCTGACACTTCATAACATGAATAACTTCATATGCCATAAGCACATTGTCAGTGATCAACCTATTAGCCACAAAGGCACTCTAAGATTCAGAAATAACAGAAGATAAAATAGATTTGAAACACTTGATAATAACTTTGGAAGCAATTTTATACAAGACATTTTATAAGCTGATAGGGCGAAAATCGCCAACATTCTGAGAAGACTGAACCTTAGGAATAAGGACAATTAACGTACTATTAACAGAGTGAAAATTAGCATACTCACGAAGCAAATCTAACACCACCCTTGTTACTGACGGGCCAATAATATGCCAGTAGTTCTGATAGAACATAGCATTCAAACCATCAAGACCAAGGCTCTTGTCTGAACCCATATCCTTAACCACCATGTAAACCTTTTCAGAAGAAAAAGGATAAAGAAGATACTCATTCATATCATAAGTCACCTTAGGCTGGACCTTGTCCAAAATAATATCCATTAGCTCCTGAGAAGGCTGTTGAGACGTGAACAATTGGGAATAGAATAAGAAAATAGAATCAACAATTTCGTTGGTCCCGGTTTGCTAGATTCCCTGAGAGTTAAATAACCCCGTAATGCGATTAAGCTTACGTCGATGGTTGGCTTTGGAATGGAAGAACTTAGTATTATTGTCACCCGCCTTCATCCATTGAACGCGAGACCTTTGTTGCCAATAAATCTCTTCTTGCAACAAGACATCATCCAATTCCTTTTCGAGTTTAGAAATGGCATCCATATCAAGATTTTCTGGTTGTTGGTATAATATACGAAGTAAATTACTTTTCTCCTTAATTGTTTGCTTACGTTTACCAAACTTTCGATGATGCCAAAAGGAAAGTGACATAGCACAAGTAGAAAATTTACCCAAGAGATCCTCTAACGTAGAACCTGAGGCAAGGGAATGCCAAATATTTGAAATAATGTCTTCACAATCCTCATCTCCCAACCAAAGAGATTCAAATCGGAAACGCGGGATACCTCTATTATCAGCAGAAGCAATCGGACCTGAGAGACAGTTGTAGTCCTTTCTACATCCTTCCTCTTGTACGTTTTCACTTTTTTTTTTTCTTTTCCTAATATGAATAGAAATGAATGCGTCTGAAATTCTATCTTTAGGGGAAGTCCAGAAGAAAAGATGAAACGATGAAAGGGTTAATAATAATGATAGTAATGAAAATTATGAATCGATCATGGGTTTGTTTTTGTCCTACATGTAACATAAAATATTTATAGGGTTGAGATCAATAGCCTTTGTTGTATCATTTTAGCTCTCTAAATTTTCGAGTCACATAATTAAATTATATAATTGTTGAAATAATGATCATTTTATCACAAATTATTAAATATTGTGCAGAAATAAATTATTATAACACACTCAGTTTGATAACTGTAGTCATTAATGATATTTTAAATTTTCAATTTACACATCAAATTACTAATATTTATGTAACTATTGTAGCAATGATGATTTTTTTTCACAATCTGTTAAATTTTTAACAAAAATAAATCATGTACAAAATACACAGGTTGTAACTATAACTGAGAACGAAATTCTGACTTATAAAAATAAATAATGTCCAATTATAAGATTTGTACATGATTATTTTTATGTTAAAAAACTAATTATTTGTGATAAATAAGTATTTTTGTAACAATTAAATAATTCTAAAATTATTAATGTATATGTTGAAAGTTTAGATACATATAATTATTAATTATAATTCAGGAGCCAACCCATATTTTTATATATTAATGATTCGAAATTTGAAGTATAATATTTGATGATTGACTTAAAAGTTTTCATAGGGCATGTAATACATTATCTTTTAGCTGCCTCTGATATTATCCGTACGTGGACTATTGTGAACCTAATCAAAGCTGAAGTCATCGCTGACATGGATAATGTTCGCAAATTAGAGGGACCCGTCAATTTGACCTGCTATTAGGTCCAGGTTCGTTTATGAAGAAATTATGGTATTTGATGGTAGTTTGTTTTTTCTTTAAATTACTTGCCAACTTCAGCTTCAGGGGTTCCGATCACTGAATTAGTAAGCATCGATCGCGCGCGTACAATGTTCTTTTAATTCATTTGANAAACATTAGTATTATGCTCTTTCGAAAAAAAAAAATAAAAACATTAGTATTATGCACACCACAACTTATCAGTGTACTTGACTTAAGCCTCGTCGTTTTAGCTTTTACTGTCGTTCGATTTCTGTTGTCAAACTTCAATTTATATGGTTGTTTGTTAGTTTCTTTTTTCTTTTTTCCCCCCAGTTTATAGTTTTTTTATTACAGCTTCTTCTCCTTCTTTTTATAGTTTTTTTATAACTTTTGTCCCCCTATCATTTTAAACTTACTGTTGCTTGTTAGTTTCATTGTCATATTGTCGTATATCTATTGGGTCGTTTATAACCTTTTTATTTTTATTTTAAAATATTTAGGGTTTGTTTGGATTCATTTTCGTTTTCTGTTTTTTATTTTTTTAAACAGAAAAATAGAAATTTTTTTTAGAAGTTTGCTTGGCAACCTTGTTTTTGTTTTTAAAAGTTATTACCAAAAATTTCAAGGTAACAAAAAATTTCTAATACTTTTATTTTTTAAAACAAATTTCAAAAACAAAAGAACGTACAAATATTTGTACACAAGTGCATACATACATATATGTATATACATACACAAATATAAGTCTGTATGACTTTCTTTATCATTATTTGCACTTTATTATTTTTGGAAACAAATAGTGAAATAAAGCTTGCCAAGCATGTTTCTTGTTTATAAAAATTGAAAATCAAAATAAAATTTTTACTTCTGTTTTTAATTTATTTAAACAAAAAATTGGAAGTGAATCCAAGCAAGCCTTTAGGTCTTGTTTGGATTCATTTTCGTTTTCTGTTTTTTGTTAATGGAAAATTTTTTTTGGAAGTTTGCTTGGCAACCTTGTTTTTATTTTTTATTTTAAAAAATTGTTACCAAAAATTTCAAAAAAAGTGATAACAAAAAATTTCTAATACCTTTATTTTTTAAAAAAATTTCAAAAATAAAAGAATATACAAATATTTGTACACATGTACATATATATATATATGTATATACATACACAAATATAAGTCTATATTACCTTCTCAATTATATTTATTATTTGAACTTTTTTGTTTTTAGAAACAAATAGTGAAATAAAGTTTGCCAAATATGTTTCTTGTTTATAAACATTGAAAATCAAAACAAAATTTTTACTTCTATTTTTAATTTATTTAAACAAAAAATTTGAAGTGAATCCAAACAAGCCCTTATTATTCGCGTTTTACTCTTTTTCTAGCCATTATAATTTCCTATCGTTTGAAACCAAGATTATCGTTTACTAGTTCCTTGCTCTTCTTCCATATTGTGTTTTCCACCTTTAAATGCTATTTTAGACTTTTAGTTGGGTTCTTTCATTTTTCGTTGGTTTAGCTCTTTCTTGTCGTTTCTTAAGTTTTTATTGTTTTCAACAAATCGTGTGGTTTTCCTATTTAGTTGTTGTTTCTCGTCGTTTGACATCCATTGTCGTTTTTCAACTTTTAGCCTGTTTCCTAGATTTTTGTCGTATAGCAGTTCACAAAGTTTGATATCATTTTCTGCTTATGGTCGTTCGTTTTATCAACCTTTTATTCTATGGCTAATTACATCATTAGTGATCTAGATATAATCCAAATTCTATTTAGGATTCTTTTCCCTCAAAATGTTTCAACTTTCATGTCCAAACTAGTTTTTTCCTCTCACTTTGAATGATTTTGTAATAAACTATATAAGGGAAAAGACACGCACTTATAATTCATTATAGTTTAGAATGTGACATTTTGAAAATATTTGGACCAAAATCGAGAGAAACATAGGTTAGATGCTCAATATAGAACTAACTGAAATTAGGGAAAAAGAAATTTGACTTATTTTCAAGAGACTAAAACTAAGATTATATTTTATCATTGTTTAGAATTTTTATAACTATGTTGCATGTTTATTTTGATTGGTAATAACACATCACTTCTAATATTGAAAATTGAACTTTAAAAAATGAAGTTTAGATCTTCTACTCTTTATTGCCACCAAAAAAAAAAAAAAAAAGGAATTTTTGTGACCTATATTGTCTCTGTCTTGTCTTATTGTCGTTTTGTATGTTTCTGTCATTCTCAATGAATATTCGTTTATTTTCCTAGTCGTTTATTCTAAACCTTTTTACAAGGAAGTAGTTCTATAATTTTCTTGTAGTCTTTTGCTTGTTTTCTCGTTTTCAACCTAAGACTGTCTTTTACTAACTTTCTTTTTTGGTTGTTGCTTGGATGTCGCTTACTAACTTCACGTCATTTGAGAATTTTTATTATTTGAAACTTTTTTTTTTTTCGCGTACTAGTTCCAATGTCCTTTCTGTCTTTAATCGCTTGAAACTTTGTTTGTAGTTTAAAAGATTATTGCCGCCGTTCAATTTTCCTGTCATTGTCCAGTTATGTTGATGACAAAAATGTTGTCGTTTATTGGTTTTGATGTCGTTTCCAAAACTTTTTAACTTTTGATGTCGTTCTTAGTTTTCAACTCGTATTTTATCGTTTACTTACCAACTCGTCGTCTGGTAAGTCAAATTTCTAACGCATATCTCGCATATCTAAAAAATCTAATCCGATTTTTTTTTTCCTTTTTTTTTTTTTTTGTGTGGAAGAGTATGAGTTTTATTTTACCATAAATATTATTATTTTTATATACACTTCTGCCAAAAAGAACCAAATAGATATCCCTTCTAGATGGTCCGTCTCTAATCATAATATACAGATTCTTTCTATATGTACAAAAAAAATGTAAAGTCCATAATTTTTGGTAATACAATATACAATACTGTTGACGGAGGTTTTGTCAATGGAATAATTAATCAGATTCTAAGAACGAATCCGACCAAATTACATACAGTTTTTTTGATGTCGCAAATAATTTTCTGAAAAATAAAGAGAGTGATTTCTGAAAAATAAAGAGAGTGATTTATACATTCACTGTAGTTTATTATGGAGAGAATGTATACAAGGCTATAGTTTCAGTTCAACAAATAAATATGTTTGTGAACTTGTCAACAGTATGACTGAGGTCTCCTATTTATAGATGGAGATTCCTAGTCATTTACAACTGCATGCATTATTTTAGGTGGCATAGTTATCCCAAAATAATAAGATAATTACAAATTATTCAATAATTATCTAAATACAAACGAATTATCTATATTTGAATAAATTATCATAATTTAAATCATAATTATCTAATTATTTGTTGAGTAATCTATTTTCTAAAAGAATCCGTCGTAGTTACATACGCTTCTTAGAGTGTCAGCATATCAAATCTACTACTGGCTAACTTCTTAATTCACGCTCAATTGGTAACGTGCTAGCTAACTTTGCGTAAGCTATCTAGATAACTTTACATGAGTAAGCTAGCTTTCACTCATTTGAGGCAACCGTTTTGTTAGTAGATAAAAAGAGCTTACATAGTTGAGATTGCATGCACTTTTTAAGTTACGGTTGATAACAAGTAGAATTTCTCATGTTGAAAGCTTGCACATACCTCATATTTTGTATGCGCATTATATTTTGTGCGCATTTTTTTATAGCTTATATTTTTAGTACACAACATTTGCCCCCTAGCTATCAAGTGCTTCTCTGAAGTCTTGGGAGCCAACTATTTTGGGAAAAAAAAAAAAAAAGTGCGCAAAAATAATCTTAAGAAAATGCGTACCATTACTTTGATGATGGACCATTATATGCGCAATAGGTGAATACTTTGTCAGCATTTGTAGCCATAACAATCTTGAGTTATGAGCAATTTTTGGTAGCACAATTTTATTTTTCGCTAGATTTTTGCTTGCTAGTTGTTTCCAATCTTAGGTCGCAAGCTTGTAGCCCTTGACTACTCGCCATTTGTTGTGGATGCTTGTGAGCTGAATCTTGTCTGCAAGATTATGTTTGCACATTCTTCATGTCGAGGTTGCGAGCTTCTAGCTCACTAGCTGGTGACGGGTAGTAAACAAAATACATGTGTTGATTGCTAGTTTAGGTGTATTGTGAATCATATTTACTATTTTTTTCTTGGACACATATATAGTACGTATCTAGTCATGAGCTATCTCTCTTGTGTATTGTCATAGTAGAGACCTAACTCGCCAATGTGCACACCTAATAATAGTTGCTCCCATTTGCTCATTCGCTTACACATGTTATCTTTTCTTGTAGATATTTATTCGCGAGCGATACTCGAGGGAAAGAAGTTCGATCGTGCCAATTTTATTAATGAGCTCTCGAATGCACGTTAATGCTTTCATCGCTTATGTACCAAAGAGAGCTTAGTTTGCTACAACTTCCTTCTTGAGGTTCCTACTGTACGCAAATATTTCCACTTGTGGTGGTTCTAACTTTTCTCTATGTGCACTTACTCCTAAAGATGGATGCAATACAACTTTTTGCCCCCCAGCTCCTTGCTAATTAGACCCTAAGAGAAAGAAGGTTGCTAATGGTTCTCCTTCAAAGAAAAAGAAAAGGCAAACACTATTGGACTCCTATGGCTTTACTGAGGTATGCTAAGGTAGTTTATTAAAGGAAGCTCACTGAGACACACGCCTTCATCTGTCTATTTCCAGGAATGGACTATCTTTACTAGTTGATGTTATTCCTGGCCTAATAGATACTCTCTTGATTCTTCTAAAGCATCTTGCTCTTTCTTTGACTTTTCTTAGCAAAGCTGTCAGTGAAGAGACATGGTCGATTGCAGATAGTATGGATGGATTTGAAAGGACAAGATCAACTTTGGAGATGACTTTGTAGGTATGTGTACACCATGTTAGCTACCTTTCATTTGGTATACAATTTTATGTTTGCTTGCAAATTTACATATTATTTTCATCCTTTTTTGTGTAGGCTACCACCTTATTTTTTAATACTCTTAATATCAACTTTGATGTATTGAATAATGGTGACATTCTAATGGAGCAACTGAGGAAAGTTGAGAATACCAACACCACTTCTAACAAGCTTACCAAGGAAAAGTCTTTAATGGAGACTAAGCTTTAACTGGCGAAAAAAGAATCTGAAGCTCATAAAAAGGAGATAAACTGCCTCTAGAAAATTATTGAGGAGAAAGAGTCCACCATCAATAAGGAGAGGAAATCCAGGCAGTCAAGCTACTGACACCTTAGCAATGAGGAAATCAGTGAGCTAGCTGGTGAGGAGTATGCATGAGGAGACTTTTTCCAAGGAATTATTATTATTATTATTTTTTTTTTTTACTGTAGGTGTAAGCTACACCTATTTTCTTGTATAGGGTATAAGCTATCTTCTTGCATACATTTTATATATATGTTACACCTATTTCAGTGTACGGGATGTAAGCTATCTTCTTGTATGTACCTTAAAATATTCAATAGTAGGCAATGTGTTTACTAGCAAGTAGATATTCAAGTAGACAATGAACCAAAGCTTTTATTAGTGTATTGATAACACAACTTGGTTATGTCAAGACTTACGTGTTTATTATATCACACAACTTGACTTTTATTCTTCTTGAGATTCGGTATGTTTATCAATATTTATCCCTCGCTTGTGACTGGAGTACACATTGCATCAGTAAGGGGTATTGGAACGTGCGCTTTTTTTGGAGTGTTCCTTACTCCCTTGTGTCCCCCAAGTTTTACAGTTGATTATGATAAGCGAAAAACTTATTATGGAGAACATGAAAATATGCCCCTAGTAGAAATTGTGTCCTATAGGAAGAGGCAAATTCATGATCCGTAGTCATATAGTCAAAGTCATAACACGTAGTTACAGTCGAAATATTGGGTTGTTATCATATGTAGAGATACATATGCAGCTGTAGAAATGTGTATGTAAATATTGAATAATTCAAATCTTTATTAACTCAGAGATGAACTACACTTTGTAGACTAAAAAAACTTGTACAAAAATATAATGCAACCTAAATGCAATTGTCCCCTAAGTTGAGAGTAGAAAAGAAAGTTTCTTAAAAATTTAAGATAAAAGATTCCTAAAAAAAAAAGCTCGTAAAGAAAAGTATGGCAATTACTAGTAGTAGCGACGTAGATGATTTGCGTTACAAACTCTAAGAACTTGTGTACCATCTAATTCCTTTATCTTATATGTTTCGAGTCACATAATGCTTGCAGTACGGTATAGTTCTTCCTATATTGGTCCGAATGCTCCTACTCTTGGTCCCTTAGTATTGGAAAAACATTTTCTGAGGACCAGGTTGTCAACTTTGAAGTGATATTCTCTTACTTCGGAGTTGAAGTAGCGTGCAGAATATTATTGACAAGTTGTGACTTGTAGTTGAGCATTGTTTCTCATTTAGTTGTTTACCAAATTTTAGTACTGATATAGACTCTCTCTCATCTACCTATAAGTCAATTAGTTCCTCAATAGGTCCAGTAGTAAGTTCCTCGTTATTTATTCGCGGGTTGAGATTATTGCCAACTGATTCTTTGCTTGCATTCTTAGATTCAGCTACGAGGATCTGGTTCATTATTTTACGTTTTGAGGCTATCTTTATAGCTTTATTATAGTATTCATGAGCTTCATATTGGCTTCCTCGCATGTATCATGTTCCCTCTGGGGTTGGGAACTTCATAGTTAGATGGTAGATAGACGTAATTGCTTTCAAATCCTTCAAGGTAGATCGTCCAATCATGGCGTTCAATGCAAATGTGCGGTCAATAACTAGAAAGTCGGTCATAACAGTGACCTTACGAGGTGCATCACTGACTGTCAGCGGAAGGGAGATAGCTCCTTGAGGGATAAAGAAATCTCCGGTGAATCTGTAGAGTGGGTTGACAACTGGTCCAAGAAAGTCTTCACTTAGCCCTATTTTCTTATATGCATATAAGTAGAGAATGTCTGCTACACTGCCATTGTCAATATGCATTCTATAGAGATTATTGTTTCCCACTTGAGCTTTGATCACAAGGGCATCATTGTGTGGATGATGCACAAATCATGCATCTACTTCTGTGAATGTGATGCCATCGCACTCCCTTGTGAATGTTATGGTTAGTCTCTTATTGAGGTGGTGTACGTTAGTAAAGTGATTGGTTTTAGCTTTTTTTGCATACCAGTTCTGAGCTCTCTTAGATTCAACGCTTATGTAAAGACTACCAAAGATAGTTCTGATATCACGCATAATTTCTTGTGCTTGTCATTTATTTTCTTCGCGCTCTTTTTGGTCGCGAGTATCATCTTTGTGTGTAACAAATTCTTTCAGATATCCTCTACGAATTAGGTCTTCAATCTCAGATTTGAACGTGTAGCACTAGTTAGTATCGTGTCCAATTTCTTTATGGAATCAATAATACTTCTTTGGATCTTTCTTTGATGCCTTTAATTTGATTGGTGGTGGCGTTCTGAAATTGACTTTTCCTTCTGACATAGTATATACATGCTTTATAGAGGCCATCAACTCGGTAAAGTTGTTGTAGCGTGGAACTGGTGACCTCCTTTCTTCATTACTCGACCTTTTGAGAGATGATTCTCTGGAGTCACTTTTCCTCTTGCTGTCATCATTTTTGCGTATATCATCTTTAGGTTATTGCCTACTTGAATTTTCATTATTATTATTACCTCTATCTTTGCGTAATGCTTCTCTAGAGCTTTCAACTCTCATGTACTTATTGGCAAGGCTATAGAAATCAGTCATGCTTTTGCAGTGTCATTTTTGGAGGTCTTCCCAGAGTAAGGATTCTGGTAGTACACTAGAAGTCATGTATGCAAGCACTGCCTTATCTGGTGCATATCAGATGTGTATGAGTTCAGTATTGAATCTAGAGAGATAAGACTTAAGCATCTCATTAGGTCCTTACACGATATTTATAAGATGAGTTAATGGTAAGTCGAATTACTTTGTAGGTTGATGATGTCTAAGGAATGCAGTGCTAAATTATGACCATGCAGTGATGGAGCCTGCTTCGAGAGTCCTAAACCACCTTTTTGCACCTTTGGTAAGAGTGACTGCGAAGCATCGACATTTGGCAAGGTCTAATACCTGGTGGAGTTCCATCCAATCATTGAAATGATCTAGATGTTCTTGTGGATCCGTTTATAATTATTGGCATTTTGAAGTTGTGAGGTAGAGGTGCTTCTCGTATGTCTCGATCGAAAGGAGAATCACGATAACCCACGTTAAGTTCGTCCTCTTGAGCTTTTAAAGCTTCGAGCGCATTTTTCAGGTTGCTCATGTATATACCTCTAGCAGATCGTGTGCGCTAATTAGATATAGAGGTAACTGAGCACGCAGGTGAAGGATTTCTCCACAGTCGTTGCTCATGAAGTCGTGATCAGTATCTCGTCGCTCGTTATCTTGGCATGTAGATTTTGGTTATGAGTTTTGGCAATTAGTCTTCTATTGATCATGTTGACGACTTCCCTCTCGTCGATTATTGAGATGGTTTCTGAGATTGTCTCTACCTCCAAGTCTATTGAAGACACTTCTTTGCTGCCTAGTTTGGTTGCCATCTTCACGGTGTAGTAACCTATCCTGCAAATCTTGGCTGCATGACAGCCTGCTCTGAAGATCTTTTTCGTGTGCATCTCGGTCCTTTTCATAATGTGCACCTGCACTAGTACAAATGTTGTCTCGTTGAGTGCTCCCAGTTCCAGATCTTCAGGGTAGAGATTGCCTCTGTGGATTGCGTACGAATTGACCGAGTGTAGCTCTTTCAATAGAAATCGCACCTTCAGGAATAGGTGCTTGTTGAGCAACAGTGATTCCTTGCAGCAAGGTGTTTAGGGTATCCTGAAGGTTATCCAAAGCAGCGGTGATTTGCTTGTTATTAAGCACTTGACTTCCGGTGGTGGCAGCGGCATTCGAGCCAACCAATCCAGTGTTTAGAGTCGTCTGGTCATTACGTGTAGTTGGCAGTGCACCTTGATTTTCCGGTATGTCAGTCGCAGCAGGTAAAGTCGTTTGATTTTGTCGTTGTGCATCACCAGTGGTAGGCACTTCTCCTTGGTTCTGTTGTCTTGCAGCGGCAGCATTATGTGCATCTTAGGACGCCTTTTGGGAATTGGCAGTCGTTCGATTTGCCACAATAGATTCTGATGAGGGATTGCTGGAATAGCCCTCCTTCTAGCACCAATTATTGACGGAGGTTTTGTCAATAGAATGATTAATCGGATTCTAAGAGCAAATCCGACCAAATTGCATACAGTTTTTTAGATGTCGCATAAAATTTTCTGAAAAATAAAGAGAGTGATTTTATAGTGGTTTAGCCCCAAAAAAATGTCCTACGTCTACTGTATTTTATCATGGAGAGAATGTATATAACGCTATAGTTTCAGTTCAGCAAATGAGTACATTTGTAAACTTGTCTACAATATGACCGAGGTCTTCTATTTATAGATGGAGATTCCTAGCCATTTACAACTGCGTGTATTATTTTAGGTAGCATAGTTATCACAAAATAATAAGATAATTATAAATTATTCAATAATTATCTAAATATAAACGAATTATCTATATTTGAATAAATTATCATAATTTAAATGATAATTATCCAATTATTTGTTGAGTTATCTATCTTCTAGAAGAATCTGTCGTAGTTACATACGCTTCTTGGAGTATCAGCATATCAAATCTGCTACTGGCTAACTTCTCAATTCGCGCACAATTGGTAACGTGCTAGCTAACTTTGTGTAAGCTATCTAGATAGCTTTACATGAGTAAGCTAGCTTTCACTCATTTGAGGCAACCATTTTGCTAGTAGATAAAAATGAGCTTATATAGTTGAAATCGCATGCATTTTTTAAGTTGCGGTTGATAACAAGTAGAATTCCTCATGTTGAAAGCTTGCACGCACCTCGTATTTTAAACGCACTTTATATTTTGCACGCACCTTTTTTATAGCTTACATTTTTAGCACACAACAAATACCTTTCAAATATACTGGGTAAATAACATCTTTTCACTGTAGAATTTGAAAAGCAAGATAACAATTATTTCTCAAAATCCAGTTTAAGTTATGGTCATCCCAAATTTTGGTTTATGCTAAGCTTTTATCTCATGGATCAATTAGAACCTTTGATTTGTAGCAAAATAATAAACTAGAAGTTCAACGGGCATCTCCAACGTTGCACCAAATTAGTACAAAATACCATTTTGGTGTTAAAAATCCTCTCTAATGCAACACTATCTTTTACACCAAATTTGGTGCAATTCTGTTCATTACACTAAATTTGGTGTAATACTATTCAATTTTTTTTTTCTCTAATAGTCCCCACCTTTATAATTTTCTATAAATTTATTCCTAATATATCATTTTTTATTAACTTTTATTATCTGTAATGATTTAATTTATTTCATATTTAACTTAATTTAATTATAATTTAAACTAAATAATACAAGTATTAATAATTATTAAAATATAATTACTCATTAAAATCTAAGATCTAAACTTCATAATATGCTGAAAATTAATACTAAATGCCAATATAAACTAAAATTCCGACAACATTTTAGCAATATTTAGTTAATTAAAATTAATTTATTAATTTTTAGTATTGTTAATTTATTAGAATATTTTTTTTCTAATAATTTGCAATAATATGTCAAATAATATATATATATAGATGTAGTAATTTGTAAAATAAATTAATTGTTGAAGGACTAAAAAGATAAAGAATAAAAAAAAAATATTCTTTTTAATGTAACTTTTGATGTAATATGTTGGAGTTCAATTTATTAAATAGTGTGAAAGTTATATCATTTTGGTGTAAAAGTTATACCATTTTGATATTATGGGTTCGAAATGGCCTAAGTCCCTCCGTTTCTTATGCGATAGAAGTCACTAAAGTTGTTTCCATATGCAAAACTAAAAGTAAAATACAAAAACGGCTCCGTTTGTTTCAACCATTCCATTCCAATGGAATGGAAAATCCTTTTGAATGTGTATTTATTTCAACAATTCAGTTTTTCTATTCAAACGGTCCATCCGAAAAGTTAACTATTGGAATGATTTTTTTGTGTCTTGAATGAGAATGGAAGGGGAGAGGTATTTTTGAATGGTCCATTCCAATGCTCCCGTTCTAATTATAACACATTCTACTATTTTTTCCATTCAAATGTCTCACATTCTAATTATAACACATTCCACAATTTCCATTCAAATACACACATTCAAATAAGTGAACTAAACGTTGTCGGCCACCCATTCACACAGTATACTTTCCCATGCACACTTAATTACAACTTCCAATTGAACAGAAAAAGACGGTATTGTATAATAGACAACGAATAACACCTTCAATATGAGTTTTAAGGATCATACAAAATTTTGGCATATTATCTAGAAATTATGGTTTTATTGTAAACAAATCAACTGAAATTGTGAGTTGTGACTAAAGTTGATAGAGAACCCAAATGAAACAAAATCCACTTGCGTAATATAAGTTGTCTCCTATAATTAGTCCAGCTGGATCAGTTTCAGGTATCTGTTATCCTAATCCAATTTGGAAGATTCAGCCCCAAAAGTCTAGAGGCTACCTGGAGGCTGGAGGAGACATGGTACGCCTAAATTATTTTGCTTAAGTGATTGTTGAAGACATATGGTTCACAAGGAATGGAAATAGCTAACAAAAGGAACAAGGAATGGAATTGGCTAACAAAGGAGGACACTTCAATATTGATTGTGGCAGGTATGGGTATGACTCGAAAACTCCACCTAGACAAGGACATTGATTTATGGACCATTTTTTAGGCAGTACTAGTACCTCAATGCCCTAAAAACCATCCATAAGCAAAGTCACCTACCTAACTTGCATTTACTGACCCGCCTATGGTAAAGTGGTGGTCTATTGCACCAACAAACAAGAGATAGGAAAGGTCCGTTATGATAATACTTATTTCTTCTTTGAAAAAATGAAAGGCAGTTTCTAATATCTATTTCCTTCGTAGGTTGAAGACCAATCATATACTAATAATAATAAAACGAAAAGTCAAATCTTTACGATTCTTTTGAATCTTTAGGGAATAATCAGTATGTTGAAGAATACGAAAGGAGAACCGACATAATCGAAACAAGGTTTTATAAATTGTTTGCCGAAAATTATTTCAAAAGACGAACTAAATTATGTTTCACTATTTTAATTTTAATTTACGTGAAAAATGATTTCAACATTATTGGTCAAGTAAACCCTTTTCTGAACTGAATCACTGTAAGTCTAGCATAGCACGTTTTGAGTATGCCCCATCTCTATCTTGTCTATCTTCCAAGATAATGATGGGGTAACCCCCCAAATCCAACACAATGGCCTAAAGCTTCCGCAAATTCAACACGAGCTTGTTATTTTTAGGAGGTTGATTTTAGTTCTAGTGGTTCTTTCAGGTAGTAAATTCCATTTATTATGCGTTCATTTATTTACTTATGAAAAGAATTGACAGAATTATTTATTTCATCAATTAATGGTATAAAACAGTAGCATTGTGTTTACTCCAAAAAAAAAAAAAATAGTTGCATTGTGTCAAAAGTAAAGTCCAACAATTTCTCAAAAAAAAAAAAAAAAAAAAAAAAAGAAAAGCCCAACGAAATTGTCGCCCAAAAAAGCCCCAATACTTTTCTACATCCAGCAAGTTTGAGAAAATTTTTATGGTCGCTACAAGAAACAAAGAACATGCACCCATGTGTGTACACATTATTTTAAAGACAAATTGGCTTTGTGTGTGACAACGAATCTGTCACCCAGACATATAAAAAGTAATATCTTTATGCATTTTCAGTGCTGGAAGGGGCCACGATAAGGCTGTGTAGGTTAGCCAAAAAAAAAAAGGAAAAAAAAAAAGCTGTGGATGATAAAATGGTTTGGTTCTTATCATTTGAAGAAATAATTCCTAATGCAATTATATTATTGAACTATGGCTAACTTTGAAGGCCTCTTTGAATGCTCTCAAGACGATTATTATTAATATTTCAATCAAATCATCTTTCATTATTATGACGGTGATGATCCAACTGATTAAAAAGTTTTAGTTTCCATAATTACTCCATTCGAGAATACAGATGGATATTAAGCAAAAATAATAACAAAAACAATTACAATAATAATAAAGAGAGACCTATACGATGAAAATGAAAGTCCATCTCAAACCTGAAGGAGACACCCTTGAATTCTAAGCTCTAATCCTTTGACCCATCGAGAGACAGCGCGCGTTATTCTAAACCTCACTGTATAACTATTAGTAAGCATTGCATAAGGTGAAATTATGGGCACTCTGCGTCGGATATTAAACTGGTAAGAACAAACCATCATATTTAAAATCCCCAAACAAATTACCCAATACTCCAAATCTTGACCACAACCATTATTTACATATCACACTAGATCACCCGCTCGGTGGTGCGGAAGTCATATTTTCATGTGATGATCGATGTAGATCTATCATTGAAGTCCAGGGTTGTTTATGTAATTTAAAATTCCGCCTATAGTGCCTTGACGAAAGGAAAAAGGTGAACAGTATATGTCTTTTCTCTTTTCTTTTTTTTTTAAAAAAAAAAAAAGCAGTGATGTCATTCACTGATGCTTATTGACATTTAATCCATAGCAAAAATCCATGTCTGGTTTCATTAAACTACTAAAGAGAAGCTTCGTAGTTGTTTTTTTCTTTTATCATAAACCATCTCTCTAAATTCTCTCTCTACTCACCCGCAAGTACGAGCTCCAAAATTTTCCACAGTATCTACTATATTTCAGCGAGAAAAAAATAGAATAAAATGTTATAGCTTCACTACTTTTTGTTGCTTTCATAAATATTCTTTTCTTCAGCGCGGTTAGAGAGAGAGAAAGTCTAGCTTGTTTGGTTCTTCCGTAAATACCCTACAATTTGTTACCAAAATAGTCCAAAGATGCAGCATTGTTCGCCGGAGTCTTTGGTCAGTGAGTGAGGTTTTTGGGGATAAAACATTTTCTGGGATCCCAAACGGTCAGGAGAAAGACAACATGTTTAAGTCATGGAGCAAGAAAAACAAGATCAAAGCTGCGTTCAAATTGCAGTTTCACGTTACTCAGGTATTTTCTTTGTTCTGAAAGAAGTGAAACTTGTTTTCTTGTTACCGAATCAAAAGCCAGAGTGGGTTTTCACTAATTTTTGAGTTGCACTTGAGAGTTTCAAATTTTTACGACTTTTCTATGGGTTCGGCTAAAGACAAATTTTCGATTCCGAATGCTATTGGCTGATGCAATAGTTTCTAGTGAGACGAGTTCATACCTGTGTTTTCTCTCAATTTTGTAGGTGCCCAAGTTGAAAAAATCTGCAGTGATGATATCTTTGGTGCCCGAGGACGCTAAAAAGCCATCTGTGAAATTAGAAAAAGTTGCAGTTCAGGATGGAACCTGTACATGGGAGAATCCTGTTTATGAACCAGTGAAACTTACAATGGATAGCAAAACAGGAAAAATCAACGAGAAACTGTACCATTTTATTGTTTCAACTGTATGGAACCGTCCAAGCTTTTGTCTTTCTCCACCTTTTTTTTTTTTTTTAATTTTATTTTTATGGTTGAGATTTTTCTTTTCTTTGGTGGCTTCTAATTCTGATGGGTTCTTGTAGGGAACATCAAAATCTGGTTATCTCGGGGAAGCTTCGATTGACTTCTCAGATTTCGCGGCAGAGACTGAACCATTGACTGTATCTCTGCCTCTTAAATTTGCAAATTCTGGTGCAGTTTTACATGTCAGTACTCTTTCCCTGTCATGTAAACAGTCACAAACATACAAAACTATACAATTATATCTCATGATTTAACTATTTCAGTGTTGGTGACTTAGCCAATTTCTTCCAAAGTTCAATATCTTGATTAAGTTCAGTTTCATTTTATGGTAAAACGTGCCATTATTCCTCACAAATAACGAAATTTTCAGGTGACGATTCAAAGGATACTGGGAGATGGTGATGAAAGGTGATAAATGATTTTTAACAGTTGGTCACTATTTGCCCATCGTTTATTCTCTTTGTCTAATTTTTTTGCTTCTTTTCCTTTTTTCTGCTGCTAGTTACTGACAATGTAGATTTTTAATCTCAGAGATGAAAATGGTGCCCCTAGACTTTTGAAAAATGGAAGCTTGGAGAGCCATGAGAGCAATTGGGATACAGATGGAACCAACCCGAACTTTACTGAAGTAAGATCCTCCTATAGCATGTTATTTTGTAAGAGTTCTTTAATAGTAGAAACTTGAAAACACTAGGAAAAAGAGGTCTGTTCTGAAAAGCCATAATTGAATGGTTTTGCAGGATGAAATGTATCACAACATGACTGCTGCTGAGCAGGATGCTGCCACCTTTCTTTCACCCTTCAGAACACAACCAGTGCCTCAGAAAGGAAGGGTTGATGCCTCTGAGACAAATAACAAAACGCACAATAGACCTAACATGAACTGGTCAGCAGATTCAGCGTCAGATGACAGCTTACTTGAATCACCAAGTAGTCTGGAAGACAGCCATTCAAGAGAAAGGTCAAAGGAGGCTTCAGATGATTCCATTGAGAAACTCAAAAATGATATTATTATATTGATGAGGCAGGCAGAACTTTCAGAACTTGAAATACAGTCTCTTCGGAGACATATTGAGAAGGAGACCAAACACGGACAGAATTTATCAAGACAAATTGTTAGTCTCAAAGAGGAGAGAGATGCTCTCAAATCGGAGTGTGAACAACTCAAGTCGTTGCAGAGAAGTATTGATGAGGTTGATGCTCCAAAAAGATTGCAAGCTGCAATTAAGGATTCAAGAGTTCAGTTAGAAGCAATGAGGCAGGAGCTTAATCATGAAAAAGAATTAAGTAACAATCTTCAGTTGCAACTGCAGAAGACACAAGACTCAAACTCTGACTTGTTGATAATGGTACGGGATCTCGAGAATACATTGGAGCGAAAAAATAGAGAAATATCTGATCTATCAAGCAAAGTAGAAACTGCAAAAAATGCCACAGGGGTTAACCAATCAGAAACACTTGCTAAGAAGCACAGTGATGAAGAAGTGGACCTTTTGGAGGCTAAAATTGGAGATCTCTGTGATGAAATAGACATTTACAAGGAGGAGAGGGAAAAACAGAACAGGCGTTTAAACCAGCTTACTTTGAACTATGACCTTTTGAAGCAGGATAACTATGACATGTCTTCGAAGTTGAAGCGAAGCCAAGACGAACAGACGAAACTAGAAAATGAATGTGCATATTATATAGCAACTGTAGAAGAGCTTGAATCTCAGGTACAGAGATTAGAAGAAACAATTAAGAAACAAGCACGGGAATTTTCGGAAGCTTTGATCTCCATCAATGAGCTTGAAATTCAGGTTAAAGCTTTGGAGAAGGAACTGGAGAAGCAAGCCAAGGGATTTGAAGATGATCTATATGCCATCAAATGTGCCAAACTTGAGCAAGAACAGAGGGCCAACCAAGCAGAGGAGGCCTTGAGGAATACAAGGTTGGATGGTTCTATTAAAGCTGAGCATCTTCAGGAGCAATTCAAAAGTCTTTCCTTTGAAACGGCATCAAAGGTTGGTGATAATGAAAAACGTGCTGCCAAAGTACGGACAGAAGCTAATGAACTACGCCAGCAGAACAGAATTTTGGAAGATGAGCTTCAGAAAGCTACCAAAGAACTGGGGCTAATTAAGGACCAAGAAAAAGTGAAATTGCAAGAGCTCATGAACAAAATCGATCTGAAAGAAAAACAAATAGGGAAGCTGTCATGGGAGCTAGATAATAAATCCCAGCAACTTGAATGTGCTCAAAACCTCAAGGAAGAAAAGCATGAAGCTTTCTTGGAGGAAATCCAAATGCTCAGAGCAGAAATAGGAAGGCTCAACAAGGAGAAGTCTAAACTTGCTGAAGAGAAGGGTGAAAATGTAAGATTAAAAAATGAAACTGAACAAATGAAGAAATCAGTTTTGGAAAAAGAGATGCTTATAAAGAGACTGAACAAAGAAAAGGAAAATCTGGAGGCCAAATTTGCTTTAGCAAAGCAGAAAGCAGAGAAAGTGTCGAAAGTCACTTCTTCCCCTGCCAGCAAACAATGTGATATTTCAGACTTACCGACTGAAGTTGCATCGTTAAAGGAGAAGAACAAATTCATGGAGAAAGAGCTAAAAGAAATGGAAGGAAGATATTCAGAGATAAGTCTACGGTTTGCAGAAGTAGAAGGTGAGAGGCAGCAGCTTGTAATGACTGTTCGTAACCTCAAGAATGGTAAAAAGAACTAGAGTACTGAATTCTCTGCAGTGTTGAATTTTTTGGCGCGGGAAACAGGTCATGGTAAAGCAATGTACAACCCAGTTGTGACTATATTACATGGAGGCTTGGTCCAAATGTCAATAAAAAGAATCATTAGTACGAATAATATTTATTTCTCATCTTTTTAGTTCATTTTAGACATATATAATTACCTGAACTATTCAAGCTCCAGTTCTAGAGTTAAGTCCATTGTTTGGGATATATAAGTTTTACTATGTCAAATATTATTAAAGCAGCATTTTTTGCATGGAGTTTTTATTTTTATTTTTTACATGATGCAGAACAATATCGCTTGGTTGGTAATCAATATTAAAGAAACATAAATCTCAGAAAACGAAAACTGGAAACACTCGTGCACAAATAAAGCCATAAGCTTCTGAAAAAAGCCAATAGATATAAAAAATTTGCCTAGGCCATATATTAAACAGGTAGCAGAACCAGGGTTACAGTCGCAAAGAACAATTTGGAGCTTACTAGTGAAAGCTCAATGCGTATATGATCTGTTACAGGTTTCCCTAACACAAAGTTTTGAAACCAACCTTCAGTATCAGAAATTATCCTAGATCCATAAGCTTCCAGCGCCAAATTATCTTGCCCTTTCATATTTGACTGTGAAACTTTTTTCTCGGATTGTGAATTCCATCATTCCATACCAGCTTAGTTTGGCTCTCACCATCGCTCATTGCAAATGATAGTGTCTGCAGTTGTAGTGGAAAATCATGTTATGACACCAATAAAACTATCAATGACACAAAGTTAGTATCTTCATCAATTGACAAAATGAATTCATCAATCATGGCAAGTGCAAGTCTAGACAACCTGTCGTGCTCTTTTATCTACAGGTGTCCATGTGGGATGAATAGGGGCTGAGGTTGTTTCATGTTTTGATGAATTTGATTGTATGGATCGGGTATGTTTCTTTTGTTCTGGTATCTTTCTCATAGTGCTGCCTCCTTGGTACTTAAAATATTCAAGAATCGAGGGGCTTCTTCGCTTTGTAACTTTTGCTACATTCCCCGAACAGCCAAAACAAGGGGCAGAGGTGTCACAGGGAAGGGACTGGTGATGAAATCTGCTCTTTTCCCTTATTCTGTTAAGAAACTCCATTGTCCATGGAGTTTTTTGTTGTGGACTGGCCTGACGGATAGCATTTGAGAGTGGAGTATCTCCATAATGTGATGAATTCTTCTCTTGGAACTGTAACACTTGGGACTTTTCAGCAGATCTCTGCTTGAAACAATCCTCTAAGAGCCTGTTACGTTTTTTTAAAGGTGTGAGAGTATCTCCAAGATCTGTATCTGAAAATTTGCTGGCTCCAACTTGTAAACTATGCCTCTGGTCTTCTATAGTATTCCAAATATTTGAACCCGAGTAAATTTCAGCACTTTTTGGAAAATTTGGCTGATGGTTTTTGCCAAATGACAATCTTCTTGCGGTTTTGGACTTTCTTGTGGCATCCTTTTCCATCTCAGGCATCAGAAATGATAAGGAGTTAGCCATAGAAGAAAACTCCTTAACTGATGCAGGACTTCCAGTTAGATCAATGACTTCACCTTGTTGGTCTTCAAAAAGAATGTCAGAGGTGTTGAAATCATGCGGATTGAAGTTTTTCAACAAAGCCATGTCTGTTCCATGTAGTTGACCTGACAACTTATCGTTCGAAGATAACTCAGGCTTTTTAATCTCCTTAAACCTTTGAGGTTCTTTAGACATTTGAAAATCATGTGGCTCTGGAGGAATGGAATGATTCATCATCATTGCCACATCCAAACCCTGTTCTTGATCGAACAAACTACTCTCACATGATCTGGGCTTTCTGAACTCATGAAATGTGCCAGGACCTATTGACATGAATGATTCATACTGTTTTGCCCCTAAAGAAGAAGTATTCAGGGTATCTTTAGAAAATTCATTTACTGAATCAATATGCAGCAAATCATCCACATTTATGTCACTTTTGTCAAGCCTATCATTGTAGTTCCATCTTTTTCTTTTAGAAGCAACATTTAGACTGAACCTTTCAGAGTCAGCACCAGACGAGACTGAAGAAGAGTAGTCTGTCATTATTGATCTCGAACCTTCTCGCTCACCATATTTGCATAAAGCACCAAACAAATTGATACTTTCCTCAGGAACATAATATCTTTGCAGTGCAAAAATCCTGCTTTTATTTGACCATTCCAGAAATTCAATAAGCATGGCTCCTGAAGACAATACTGCATGAGCGGTCAAAGGATTAATAGAAGGAAATTTTGTAAGAAATGACTCTGCGATAGTTTCTGATTCAGGCATTCTTGGATATACACCTCTAGTGGCATATCCAATGCAGCTCATTATAATTTCATCAGTCAGCTCAGATGAATATGAGCAAAAGAGCTGCACATCAATTCCAAGGCTCGCTGCTGCAGCATAAAGTCCATCCGAGGATTCCATTACAGTAGAAAGGAAACTGTTTTCTCCTTCAAAGACCTGCCAAGAAAATATACAAAAGAAACAGAATGGTCATAATGAATTTAATGCACTGAATGATGGCAAGAAGATTTCTATAATAGTAGTTGCCTTATTCAGACAAACCGCACTTCATGTTAATTTAAAATAATGTTGTAAGTACCGAGGTCCCTACTCCCCTATTATTCGATTGGTAAGTCATCAAACCACTAAATATGACCAGGCCACGTGCACAGAATTTAAAGAATTTCCAAGGAAAAGCAACATTGTTTAATATAAAGCCACCAAAGCAGAAAAGTTTGTTTTTATTCACATTCTACACTTTGTAATCCTATGGACCAACACCATGCCTCAAGTTGCTGAGAAGAATCCCAAGTGTAAATGGGACACAAAAATGAAGTTAATGCTTCTAGCGTAATTTCAAACCTAATCTAGCGTACTAGCATTATTTCCTTTGTGTTATTCTTCTTGGGGCAGCGGCAAATCATATTAATGAAATGTAGATTCTCTTTTACTCGTGAATCTAAGAACCTAACAGAAAATGCAAGAAGATCTATCTTTTTCTTATTGTTTTTTTTTTTTTGAAAGGACTGCTGAGTATTGTTAGGACGGCAAATCATCTATGTTTTTCTTATCTTTTTCTTATTGTTAGGACTGCAGAAAAGCTTATTTGAGCAGAGTATTAAGCTACTCAATATTGGTCACTTCTTAGAGCTGAAATAAACTGTAGCCCAAAGTTTCTAAGTGACAAAGTCAGTTGCTGTTCGCTAACATTCATTTAACTCTGATCTACAAGATTTTACTTGAATAGTCCCTTTACTACGACCATCTTGAGCCAAGAATGAGCACTACGCCCCAGCCCCAATTGCTATTGTGATGTTCTATTAATAATTTAGCATTAAGTTTTTAAACATAATAATGATTACACTAATAACAGTAATTGTAATACATCGAGCGAAACAAGTGTGGAATTACCAGGATGCAGCTGCTGAAAGTGAAACTCAGCAAGGTCAAAACATTAGTCGCAATATTTTCAATGCACAGGGGTAAGCAGGACGAAGCTTCATCCAAAGCAGTTGCTTTCTTTCCGATGTTTCTGCAGTCATACCACACTAAACAAATTGCAGAATTTATCACAACATCCACAGGTAAATTTGAATCACGTTCAACAACTTGTGCACCTTCTTTCTCTAATGCAAGAATTCTTTGATAGGTACTTCTTCTGGATACTATCATTTCCTTATCAAGATTTTGTGTGTTAACAAGTATCACTGTTTCAGGGAAAGATGACATGCTTTCCTGAGGGTGCGCGTGCTTGGATTCTTTCGCAAAAGGCATAAAAGGAACCGGTAAAGGTATACTGCGTGCTTCTACTTTATCTGCAACCTCTTTAGATCTGACATTATACTTTTCCTCAATGGATGAATAGTTAAAGGGCTTCTTCTGCTTGTTAACATCCTCATCCCTATCTAAAATTGTGATTGATTCCCCTCCCGGAGATAAATCTGCTACTGAGTTACTCAGTGCAACATTGGGAGATGCAGCGTTATTGTTGACTGCCTTAACTGTTGACTCACTATTTGTTCCCATGGTGGCTTTCTTAGAGTTCAAGAAAAAATCAAGATCATTAGATTGTGACATGGACTTGAATAGTAATGAAGCCCTTTCAGCATTCCTTTTAGACAGGCATTCTCCATTCTCCGGTTTTGGGAACTTATCACCTAACAGTGTGCTTGATTCAACCGCCACAGTAATTCCAGCAGGGATAGATACGTTAGAAAGAAGTTCCTTTGATTCCCCATTTTCTTCCATGTTCCCATATACACCATCATCGGAGAAGATAAAGTCAAATACCACATTTCTATCACCAAAAGAATCCCAATCAAAATCAATGTTGTGTGAACCCATATCCCCTAAAACATTCTCATAGTCGAAATAAGTATTACGGTCATACTTAACTTCCTCAAGAATATGCCAGTCCAAGTATATTCCATCTAGTGCAGATAGGGGCTGTGGTTTAAGTTTAGCAAATTTTCCTTCAATAATGGTGTAGAACGACCTTAGTTTTTCGTGATCAGGAAGAACAGGTACAGGCAATGATCTGAACGTGTCATCAACAATTGTTAGCTCAGGACTAACAATTAATTTGTTGAAATTCTTGAAGTTCATGTATTCATTGAACATCAAGGCACAAGTTTCTGGTTCATACATTGTTTGTCTGTTAAAGAGGTCTTCAAAAATTTGAGATGAATCCGCGTCAAGAATATGAGACTCCTGAAAAACAAATGGCTCATCTAACAGAAAACAACCATCATCTGATCTCCCACGATTTCCAGAGTTCTTCCTAATCTGCGAAATTTCCACCAGACATATCAGGTCTATTTCTGGGAAATTGCCCTGCGATCCTAGCTCATATCCGAGAGCATGAGTTGATAAACAATGATCTGAAAGAAGCCTTGATAGATCATATTCTTTGGAACCCAAAAGCTCTTTGTTTCCGAGTTCCAGGTTATCATTTTGTGAATGTTGCAGTTCAACATTATCAATAAATGAAAGAAACTTTGCCTCCACAGAAAAACCTGCAATATGCTCCAGAGCTATCTCCTCCACTTCTAAAATAGGGAAATTTAGTTTACTAAAGTGACTCTGGTCCTGGAAAGAACAATCTTCGGAGGAATTGGCCTTTTGCTCCATGGGAAACTCAAAGGTTATGTCTTCAACTGATAAAACTGAATCTCGAACTTCATAAGGATAATGAGTTGCAAGTCCTGGCCTGTGTATGTCCTGCAAGAAAAAGCAACGTTCTTAAACAAGTCAATACAATTCATTAATAGAGAAAGGAAACATACCATCCTCATAAAGCTGTTAAGTTTTTTATGCAAACCCTAGTTAAAAGCAAAACCAAGGAGCAAGCATTCAAAGAATAAAAGAAGAAAAAGAAAACTAATGAAAACGACCTCAAATTGCAGAAAACTTACCAAAACACACATACACACACACACACACTGACTTCCAGAAATTCAAAGGTCTCAGTGTAACTTCTCATGTATCAACAACGTAATATGCTAAGGCTTAAAGACTTAAGAGGAATTCAACTAAATGTTTTAGCTGAACCAAAAATAGTTAAAAACATTTATATACCAAACTTTCTTCAATCTCTGGAACTTGGGAAAGAATTTGGATCCCCTTGTTTTCAAAAAATGAAGCATTCTTCTGCATAAAAAGTGATAAAACACATTATCCGAAATTAAAAAATTTTCACGTAGATGTGAACCACACTTCATCTATATCCACATGGGTAATAGAATTCGTTCTACCAGGGATACATCGAGTTCTGGTGTTTCGAATTGGGTTACTTCAAATCGTTGTAGAAATTTATCTTCAACCACATTGCCATTACTCTTCTGCAATAAAACAAGTTTTGATTAAACTTTTAAACTAACTAATCTTCCCCAGTAAGAATTAACATAATCTGATAACAACACCTCCATACTTTAGGAACTTCAATCTCGACAGCTTCAAATCGAGAAGTTCTCTGACACTCCACTTCCTTCTCTTCGTTAAGAACCTCAGTATTCTGGTGCAAATCAATACAAAAAATAAGCAAAATGAATCTTCTAAAGGCCAAACTCACAGGTTAATCAAAAAAATATCAAACTCTCAAAATCTGAGTCTAAGGATCATAATTTTCACATATCAGACTCTAAGATTCCATATGAAGAATAAGAACATAAAAAGGCATTTGCAGTCCAGTAACTGAATTTTTTTTTTTTTTTTAAGTATTAACCAGATTCACACAAAACAAATTGAAAGAACAAATATGAAGTTTTAGATCATCGTAAACCAAATTATGAAGAAAATACCAAATCTTCGTTTAGATCTAAAGCATTACCTCCAATATTCGAGTCTCGAAGCTTCCGGAACCGGAACTTGTACGAGTCGCAGACGGAACCTCATCGTCGAAACCTTGGGCGTCGGTGACGATATTCTGAGGGAGAACATCGGAGAAGAACTTGGATAGAGCTGTTTGGATCGGTAAATTTTCGATTGAGAGCGAGATTTCGAAGGCGGAGTCGGACCGGAGGAAGAGGAGGAGGTCGGAGAAGGGGGTGGTGGCCGGAGGAGAAGGAGAGACTTGAGCCACTGGGAGCTGGAAGAAGGTTAGGGTTTCCAGTGCTTGAATCGGAGCCGTGACGAAGTAATCGACGTCGGAAAATCGAGTTCGCATTTGAGCTTTTGAAGTTTGTAGTTTTTTCAGAGAGAAATTTTGGGAGGGAAAGACGAAATTGGAGCAGAGAATAGAATAAGCTGAAGGAAGAAGAAAATTGGCGCTTAAATTTGCTGGTTACCGTTTTTATTTGGAGAAATTCGTAACAAGTCACAGCAATCATTTTGAATAAAAAAACAAATAGATAAATAAATAATTCTCCAGTGTCGTTTTATGTCATGGTATTTCATTTTGTTATATCTTTTTAGTTTTTTATTAGAAACTCTCTCTTTTAAATTAAAATTAGAGAAAATTAGGGCATTTACGACCATTTTAGAAAATAATTGTAAATTTATTCTAATACTGTATTTTTTTCAAAAATACCACTTTTTAAAAAAAATTTTAAAAATATTATTTTTTAAAGATAATAACTACCAATAACTAATTTTCAAATAACTAATAACTAAAGGTATTTATAATTAGTATATAGCTAATAACTGGTAATCGGTAATCATTTTTCTGGTAATTAGTGTTGAGAAATTGAGATTTCAATCTTACTCACTCTTATTTTGAAGATAATAAACATTTGATTTAGTACTAATGATTTAACTTGAGTGTGCAGTGAAATAGCTTAAAAAGTTCTAGCTCAAGTTTATCGAGAAATCAAGTTTGAAGATGGATGCATATTAGAGTAATTATAATCAAGCTTGAAGATGGACAATCAAAATACAAGACTATGCTTAGATAGGGTATATTCATATTTAGTCTTATATTTGATTTAGTTCATTGCACACAAATTCTCTTTGCATTGGCTCATACTTTTCAAAAAGAGTTTTCAAACTATCTTAAGCTTAAAATGGTTATTTTAATATAGAAGTTTGAAAATAGAAAACTATGATTTTAAATAGGCAAAATATTCTTTGAAACATGATTTCTTAAGTTTAAATAAGTTACAAATATGTTTGAAATCATGACTATTTGATATAGGCTAAAAAGAGATTTCCTATTTACAAACTAGAATTTTGTTTCGGTATGAATACTTTCTAAATTATTGTTAAATATCTTTGTGAAAGTAAAATAAGTTTGCAATAGCCAAAATACTCTTTTTAAATTGATTTCTAATGTTTTTAAAGTGTTTAAAACAAGTTTAGAAGTCAGTTTTTGAAAAACGCCAAAAGCTGTCAAAATCTGAAAAATGCCAAAAATCTTGTCAGAGTTTGAAAACGACCAAAAATGGGTTTGGTCGACCAAAATCAAAATCAGATTTTGGTCGACCAACAGTGACTTTGGTCGACCAGCAGTGATTTTGGTCGACCAAAGTTGGTCGACCACTTTTCAGACCAGTGGCCAGAAATGACCGTTGGAGCTGAACTGACGTGTTAAACTCTAACGACTATATTTTTGGTCGACCAACTTTAATTTTGGTCGACCAAATGTTTGGCAGAAAGCTAATAACGGCTATAAACAGTTAGTTTTCTTTGATATCTATATATAGAGCCACATTTGAAGGAATTTAAGACAAGAGCATGAACTTAAATTGATATTCATCTACTCTCAAAGTGTCTTAGCCTATTTTCACATCAATTACACTTTTAAATCATATTGAGCCAATCTTAGAGCATCTATTGTACATTGTTCTCAAATCTCCTAAGCCAAAATTGTATTTATTATTTTTGAGAGGAGAGTTCTTGAGTGTGTTCACTCTTACATTATAAAACCATTGAGTGTGAGGTGAGGTTGGCACCGGAGTCATAAACAACCCGAGTATAGGTGAGGTTGCCACCGGAGTCTAAACAACCCGTGAGTTGGTGAGGTTGGCACCATTGTCTAAACAACCCAGTATTGGTGAGATTGGCACCATTGTCTAAACAATCCGTATAGGTGAGGTTGTCACCGGAGTCAAAACAATCCGATATTAGGCGTGATAGAGCCGGAGTTAAGACTATTGTAAAGGCTAGGGTGTGCCTAAGAAGAATTCACTCCGTTTGTATAAGGGTCGGTCAAGCCCATAATCTTGATCCGATAGTAGAAAGCTCAAAGCAAGTTGCCGAGAGCTGGGGACGTAGGCAAACCGTCGTGTTTGTCGAACCTCGTAAAAATCGAGTTTGCATATTCTCTATCCCTACACTCTTTATTTTAATGCAAACTATTTGATTGTGTGTTTGATATTTATTATGCTTAATTGCCTTGATATTATTGTTATATATTTGTTATTATTATTGATTTAGCTTCAAAGTTTAAAAATAGTGGTCTATGGTTTTAAATAGTTGAAAAATTTTCGCAAAAGTTTTAAAACCCAATTCACCTCCCTCTTAGGTTGTCAATCTTGGGCTAGTAATTCCTAACAATTAGTAAATATTTTTAAAAATGACATTTTTTCTAAAAATATTTTAAAAAATTATATTTTTCTTTATAAAAAAAAAGCGGTACAAGAATTCGAAAAAAAAAAAATGAACCACTGTATTTTTTGTAATTTTTGTTTTTTTTAAGATAAAAATATTAGAAATCCTTAAACTTATTACTTTTAATTCATTTTGTGACTATTATTTAATATTAATATCATATTTAATCTCGTATAGATTAATAATGTAAATATAATAACAAATTAGATAATTAATAAATTGTGTTTAATATGACTTTGAAGTTAAATCTCGATTTACGCGATGAAAGATACTTCTTTAGAGTAGAGAAGAGCGACTAGGTTTTTTGTACTGAAACGTTGTTTGTTATACCAACGACATGTCGTATTTGTAAATCAGATGTGGTTTTTCCTCCAAGTGATAATCTGCCTGTCGTATAGGTGCCTTACAAGTTTCAAGTGAAGCGAATCAATTGTATATAACCGAATCCGAAATGTTGTTTGTTGATTCAAACACGTCATTTTTTAATGGACGTGGTTTTTCCTCTAAGTGATAAACTACATGTCGTATAGGTGCCATTCAAGTTCCAATCAACATCCAACACTTTTTTTTTCCAGTTGCTGTTAAACGACATTTAGTTTTTGCAATTAGGTGCCATTCAAGTTTTTTTTTTTTAAAAAAAAAAAAGTGGGACTTAACTAATGACTTCTACTTGTTTACAAATTAAAAGAAAATACCTACTACTACCCAATCCACACCCTTCCTTATATCCACACCCTACCTTATTAGGAATAATATGTTTTCATGCCTATTTTCAGTGTAACTCGAACCTGGGATCGAAATCCCAGATAGTGGACACTCTTACTACTTGAGCCAACTTATTTCGTTTAGATGCCATTCAAGTTTCAATCAACATCCAACACGATCTTTTGCCCCAGTTGCGGTTAAACGACATATAGTTTCTGCGATTAGCATTTTTTCTCTTTTCTAAAATCCTCAACAAAATCATTTTGATGATATTTTAATAAATCCCAAGCTATCCAAAGAACCCTTTGATTAACGTCTGTGTCCTCTGTATACTTATTATCTGTTGCTTTTTTTCAAGTATAATTATATGATTGACTCGTAAATGCCGAGTTTATAAAAAATTAAAAAATCTACAACCTCTATAATTAGAGGTATATGAAAAGCACGAATCATGATCAAGTTTCAGGTCATTGGTTAGACAATAAGAAAAATTCCCTTTCAAATATTGAGCAAGCACTCTCAAATATAAGTCCATTTAACCTTACTATTACCTCATTCCATTATTAGTGTGGACTGAAATAAATATGAAAGCAAAAAACAAAAAGACAAAGAAAAACAGAGTCATCAAAAAGAAATGAAAAAGAAAAAAATTGATGAGAGAGAGAGAATGAAACCAGCTTTAAAAAAATTAAACAATAAGAGAGGACAAAAGGAGTAAAGGAACAAAGCAAAAGGCCAAAAAAAAAAAAAAAAAGGAGTAATGGAAAAGGAGATCGATGTGATCGTTTTGAAAGTATGGATCTGATACGGCTGAGCCTCACCACACCTCACCTCACCTCACCTCACCTCACTCGGCTCTCTATCTGGCAGGCTCGAATGCTCCTATTGGTCAAATTAGGTGAGGTGTTTAACAGAGGCAGAGAGCAACATATTATCCATTACAAAAACTTCTCTTCCTCACGGCATTAAGGCCACGCGTACTACAAATCCCATGTACGTGTCACCATGTTGGTTACTGTCATAATGTCAGGTCTTTCTACACGTGTAAAATTGGCAATCCGCCACGTTCTCATCAACACGCAAAGGTGGCAAAAACTACTCTGTGGATCTTCTCTATAAGCCTCTCCCAAAATTTTGTCCTGTCCAAGTCCATTAAACACTGTTCTGCAAACTCGGTTAGCAAATAACGATCAAGCGGGTGTCTTATATTCACTCTTTCGTTCTTTCTTTCTTTATTCTCTCTTTTTCTCTGGGAATTTCGTTAATGGAGTCCCAAATGGTACACCCTCGTGGCCATGGCCACGATTATGATTATGCTAACAAGGCCAGCGAACCCCATTTAGGTGATTGATTAATGTTACATACCTTATTCTAAATCAGTTTTCTTTGTATTGCTTCTCTTTATATTTTCTCAATGTGTATGGTTTGCAGTGGGGGAAGGTGAAGACGAGCACCACCACGAGAAGAAGTCGGTACTGAAAAAGGTGAAGGCAAAGGCCAGGAAGATAAAGGATACGATCAAGAAGCATGTCCAAGACCATGACCATGAACATGAACATTATCATGATTATCGTCATGATGGTGATCGTGTTCCTGATGATCATGATTTGGATGAAGAGGACGACGAGGACGAAGAAATTGTGGAAGACCCAGAAATACATGGTGCATCAGGTAATTAGTTTTCCACTTCTGCCATAGAAGTGCCCTTAACTTGGTGTATATTTGTGTTTTGTTGTACTTATGCTGTGTGTTTTTAGTACTTATATTTTGTCAACTGATTTTGTTGTTGCCAACTTTGCAGTTTTTGAGTCTGCCGCAATTAGGACTGGTGTTACTACTCCAGTAAATACACCTTTGTCTTCTTTTTCTGATCATGGGGTTTCTGAGACCAAGGAGCCCTTTGCTCCTGCAACGGAGTCCAGGGTCAACATGGAAAGAGTACCACCTGTTAGTACACCTGAGCCTTCTTTCTCTGATATTCCTAGTAAAACCTCTGTTCCTGGGAATGAGTCCATGGAAGGACCATATACAAAAACACGCCTGTTTTCTTTCCCTGATCATGGGGTCTCTAGTATCAAGGAATATGATCCTAGTAAAATCTTTGTTCTTGAGACAGAGTCCTATGTCACCTTGGAAAAACCAGCTGTGAATACACAGGTGTCTTCTTTCTCTCCTGGGATTTCTGATAGGATTTCTGATATTAAGGAATCTGATCCCAGTAAAACCTTTGTACCGGGGACAGAGTCCAGGGTCAATTTGGATAGACCAAAAGGATTGGAGGAGGACCCTCATGCGCCTAAGGACTTCCCCCATGAGTATACTCCTTCAAATTATCAGACTAAAGTCACTGACCCAACAGGCGCAGGTAACATTGAGACTTAAAATTGACCTTTCATTAGTATTAATCTTTGCAAATACATCCTTTCATTCTTTCTTTTCTTTTCTGGAACATGTTTAACAGGGGCTAAAGAAGTAGGAATCACCCCTATTCTTCGGTCCTTTGATAAAATGAATATACATAATGGATCAGAACCAAAACCAAGCCAAAATCCAACAAATATAGGATCATCGACTGGAAGCCATGACCAGTTTTCTCCAGAAGCCTTTGCCCAAAACCCCATAAACACGCCCCAAAACCCCGAAACAGTCCAAGAAATCTTGGATACTATGAGACCTGAAACTCACTCACATGACAATACCACTCAGAAATCATCAACACCAACCAGTTACACACAGAAAATCTCATCTGCCACCTCTGTTATAGCAGACAAAGCGATATCAGCAAAGAATGTCGTTGCTTCCAAGCTCGGCTATGGCGAGAAAAACGACACTGGAGAACATGGAACGACAGGAGGTCAGGGCAGTGCCGGTACTAATAATACGTCAGCTTCAGCAGCTGAGTACGGTAAAAAGATCGCTGCCTCGGTGACAGACAAGCTGACTCCCGTTTATGAGAAGGTTGCCGGAGCAGGGAGCGCAGTCATGTCGAAAATGCACGGTCCGGCGAGCCCGGCAAGCGAGACGGAGAGTACTACTTCTGGGACTAGAGGGCAGGACAAAGGAGTCTCGGTTAAGGACTATTTGGCCGAGAAGCTGAGGCCTGGAGATGAAGACAAAGCTCTTTCTGAGGTTATTTCTGATGCTTTACATTTGCGGAAACACGAGCCGGAGAAGGAATCGGAGTCTCGACCGGTGGGGAAGGTGACAGTGTCGGAGGAGGTGGAGAAACGTTTGGGTGGCGCTGATGAGAGTAATGAGGAGAAAGAAGACCAGTCTAGCTATGTGAATAAGCTTAGAGGTACAGTTGGCTCGTGGTTTGGTTTGAGTGGGGATCAGTCCCGGGCTTCTCAGGATTCCCCTGGC
>JXTC01000311.1:365462-383853 GCA_002914845.1 Trema orientale | reverse complement strand
CTGAAACATAATCAAAATCCAATATTTAAGTATTTTTTTAATCATTAAAACATAAAGGAATATCAAAAATTATATGTCTATTATGCACTCTATCATAGCTCCCAAGGCTTTGTAAAAATCCTTAAGAGCTGGGGGGCAAATGTTGTGAGTAGAAAAATTATTCATCTTAAAAGAGTACAAGTAGAAGTACAAGGTGTGTACATCTACAATAGCAGATATGTAATAATTACACGTATACAGGTACACAAATATGTGGGTAGCTACACCAAAAGTTGCTACACGAAAGTAGCTATATGAGGACCCTATTCCATTCCCTTGCTATGATTCATGAAGTGTGTAGCTAACTAGCTACACAAGTTGTGCAGCTAGTTAACTATACTAGTTTCGCCCACAAAAGAGTGACACCTAGAAATTAGCTTGAGAGCTCAACTAGTAAACTTGTGAGGAGTACCTCAACTAAGTGAATACCAGCTAGCTCTTTATCATGAACGCGCGCTTCAAAGAATGTGCACTCCAAAGAATGTGCACCTCAAGGAAATGTGCACCTCAAAGCACATGCACCTCAAAGGAACGTGCAACTCAAGGGATGTGCACCTCAGGGAAACATGCATCTTGGAGGAACGTGCAACTCAAGGGACGTGTACCTCAAGAAAACGTACAGCTCAGAGGAACGTACACCTAAACAAATTCTCAAGTTCAAATTGGATACTTATCTTTTGGATTGAGATAATTCATTAAAATTGAGATAATTCATTCGAATTAAGCTAAATTATTCGAATTTAAATAATTATTTAAATATTTTTATATTATCTTCTAGATCGGCATAGAGTTGTAATCGACTGTGACTCTCTTCCTATAAATAGAGGTCCACAGTCACGTTTTAAAAAAAGAGACAAATACACCAAAGTTCTATAACACTCTCTCATAATAAAAAAAAGTGGACGTAGGTCATCTTTTTCGGGCTGAACCACTATAAAAATCAATCTCTTTTTATTTTTTCCATCAACAATTCTGTACAATTTGGCCGGATTCTGTCTGTGAATTTAGTCATCTTTTCCGTTGACAAAACCTCCGTCAACAGGTAGGAATGGATTGAAGCTGAATAGTGTTGAAATACTGCATTGTGATCATAATATGAATACTTTGACAATTAATTATAAAATTAGATTATGCCATTTTGAATTGTGCAGCTCATATGTGCTGTTTGGAAAATGCTAGTTGGCTTTTATTTACCATATGACAGTTATTTGTATTTTCATGAAAATGACTTTTGTCACGACATGAACCCCGAGCAGAATAAGAATTTCACTACTTAATTTAGAAATTCCTTGTTTAGTTATAATGAATGTGCAAAAGTTCCCAATTTTTAAAAATAATTTATTTTGAAAAGTTCTAGAATTCTAACTAGTTAACCAATCTTACATATTTCGTATTCACCATTAAGCATAAATCGAGTAATAATTAGAAAACCAGAATCTAACACAATTACATCAATGCATCATCATTATCGACACATATATACTTGTACTAATATGGCATATATAGTTTAAAGACATAATCAAATATAAATAGTATTCTTGGTTCAGTGCTAAACATGTTCTAATAAATCCGATACAGACAATAAACACCAATCTTGATCCAAGTCTCTAAGCATTACTAAGAAATTGGTACTACTAGCTAAATGCCTCATAAATTGCTATTAATCTTTGAGATCACATTGAATGCCACCTAAGAAGGGAAAGTTGAGGGTGGGGGGAAGGGGCAGGAGGGAAGAGGTGGATGAGCATTAAATGCCTTTTAACTTGAGTTTATTATTTTTGCCAATTTTTTTGCCGACACAGGTCAACACCGTGGACTTAACATAATATACAGAAATCCGATTTGCAACTTTTGAGGGGTTACAATATCTGTCTAACTAAATTGTCTGTACTCTCTCTCTATTAAGTGTGCTCTATAGTCATCCTTAACCAAGTTTTCACCAAGATTTGATTACATTTGTGCTTAACTCAATAATGTATTATCATGCTCTATGCTTATTTTATATGATATCTCTATGCTCGATGATGGCACCCATATTTGTTTAATAGTGTTTGTCACAACTATCTGACAACTTGATATCACAATCACAACTGTCAATTTATGATTGATCACAACTGTCATTTATGATTGCTCCTCAATTATTTCTCTCGTCATTTTGAGTATAAATTTAAATAAGAAAAAAAAATTAAAATCCCTAATTCTTCGAGTGGAGCCAATTTTGTAAAGACGATTTTATTCCTCTCATTTCATTTTTATTTTATTTCTTTTCTTTTCTCAGCCTCACATATTTTCCCATATTGTTCTCTCTCTCTCTCTCTCTCTCTCTCACGCGCGCACACACACACACATTACTCCGGTTCTCCTTCCTTCTCTGCTCCATTAAACCTCGCTTAAACTCTGCTTGTTGCAAGGTCTTTCCATTTTGTTTTCGTGTGCAGAACTCATGACAGACTCAACTGAATTACCTTTTAGAAACCATTTTCTTTATAGAAGTCCTTGTATGGTTTGTGTGGGCTCCGCTTATAGAACGTGCACCACGTGGATGTCTCAGTGGCTAGGAACGAAACGGGGAGCAATCAGATGACACGTGAGCAGAAAAAACCATTTGGATAACACGAGTGTTTCACGTGACGAGGTTTAGGCCCACACTGTCGAAGCGGGTTGAGGCAGAGCCCGTCCAGATCCGGGATGGGCCTGGCCCAACCAGACCCTTGTCTCGACAGCTAGGGGTCAAGAGTCTCGAGGGTCTTCTGCTAGAAGACCCTCGGGGGCAACGCATAGTTCCAGACCCAGGCAAGGCATTTAATGCAATCCTGGGTAGGTGTGCGTATTAAATGCATTCCCCTGGGAGAACGGCGGAACTGTAGTCGCCACTCCATGTCAGGACTCATGTCGGAGCTGGCGACAGGGAGCAAACCGTAGCAATCTTAGCCCGTGATTTCGGGAGCGAACTATGGCGCGGGAAAAGAAACCTCGGAATTGGATCCCGATTCCAGAGGTATAAGTATCGCTCGCACCGTAATAAACAAGTAAGTAATTTTCCACTTCATGCTATCTCTCTTCGAACCGATATCTGACTTAAGCATCGGAGAGTCTTTGCAGGTACCCCCCCGGGCTCCTCTGATCCATCCAGATATCGGGAGCAGTCAGAGATAGCAAAGACACGTAGACAGTTGGTGAAAACCGCTCCAACAGTTTAGCGCCGTCTGTGGGAAGAGGCACAGCACGATAGAAAAGATTTCACGACAGCGCTTCTCCCGAACAAAAAGCCATACGACGAACGATGGCACCCTCCAAAATGACGACAAGAAGCACACGGCCAGAGACAGAGGGAAGACCTCAAGAGATACCACCAAGCATAGAGGAAAAGCTGGACTGGATGCTCGCCGCGTTGATGGAGGCAAACAGGAAAGTAGAAATGGCCCACGACGCTATCCTAGGCCTGAAAGAAGAGGTCGCAGAGGTTCGCAGGGACAACGCTCGCCTCGAAGGATTACTGGGGAGCGAAGCCAGGAGTGAACGGAGGAGCGACAGCGACGAGGAGGTCCAACAAGAGACCATGAGGCACTACGCCCCAGCCGGAGAAGAGACCTCCACGCCCTCGGGAACGGCAGCACGCGAGGAGCAGCAAAGCCATACGAGGCCCCCTCGAGCAGAGGCAGATATGGGCAGGCGATGCCCTGAGGGCCGAGGAGAAGCCCCTCCCAACTGGAAACAGGAGATGATGGTGGAGCTGAGCAGAAGGCTCGGGGCCCACCACGGCCAGACCCCCGCCGACTTGGCAGAACAAGCCGTGCGTGGAATCAACCAATCGGCTCTGGCGGACTGGATTCAGCTGGAGCCGAAGCCACAGAATTTCGTGACCCCGACGATCAAGCCGTATGAGGGAAAGACAGACCCCCTCGACCATATCTACCAATTCCAGCAAAAGATGGCTTTGGAGACCAGAAACGAAGCCGTGCTTTGCAAAGTCTTTTCCACCACCCTAGCTGGGCCAGCCCTTTCGTGGTTTAGACAGCTCCCAGGGAAGTCCATAAATGGGTTCAAAGACTTCTGCAAAGCGTTCTTGAAACAGTATGCTAATGCTAGGAGGCAGTAAAAAACTACGCGAGACCTAGACCGAATGGAGCAGTCGGGAAACGAGTCTCCGAGGGACTACTTGTCGCGTGTCCTGGACACGATGTCCTAAATACATAACGCCGACACGGTCCAAGCCGCGAACTCCTTTGTCAGAAGCCTTCGGCCAGGCTCGATGCTGTTAGATCACCTGCTCCTAAACCTGCCGCACGACATGACCGACGTCCTGGCAAGGTCGGAAGGGGTGTTTCGGGTGCTGAAGAGCCACCAAAAAGTACCCAAAGCCTCCGCCGCGATTACGACCACACCAGCGCAGACCATAGCTGCACAGGGGACAAAAAGGGGGACTCCTGAATCGACGCCGAAGCCAACGCCCGATCAGGAGAGCAACAAAAAGAGGAGGACGTCCAGAGGCCCACTGCCCAAGTTTTAGCTCAACACGATGATCGACGTAATCTTCCTCCAGAACAAAGACAAGGGCATCTTCAGGGACCCCCCGAAGTCCAGCGTGCCCGATCATATGAAAAACAAAAACAGGTACTGCCAGTTCCATAATGATCATGGGCATGACACCATCCATTGCCGAAGCCTTTACGCACAGGTGATGACGGCGATCTAGGCGGGAAAGCTGAAACAGTACGTAAAGGCGGATGGGCAAGCCAAAAAGGACTCCGCTGGGCAGGATAAGGGGAAGCAGACCCCAGCCTCAGGGTCGGGGGAGCAGACCCTAAGGATCGTGCCAATGATCGTGGGCAGACCAGAGCCCAGCCAGGGTCAGGAAGAGAGAGGGAAAATCCACAAACGGACCGAGGAGAGGGTGAAACGTTTGAGAGGTCTGGGTCACTCCGTGAACCACCTGACAACAGAGCGGGCTCACGCCTCGGCTGTCCCCATTGCTTTTACCCAGCAGGACCTGGCTACAGTGCGCCTGCCTCACGATGACCCGCTGGTGGTCAAACTGCAGATCGATTCTTCAATGGTAGGAAGAGTCTTGATTGATGGGGGCAGCAGCGTTGATGTCCTATTTCTCGGTACCTTCAAAAATATGGGCTTGAACCGGAGCATGCTGAGGCCGACCTACCAGCCATTGTTCACCTTCGACAGCAACAGGGTCAGCCCCCTGGGAGTCGTGACGCTGAAGGTCTGCGCCGCCGACAGGAGCCTGGATGTCGATTTTGTCATCATCGATTGTTAATCCTCATTCAACGCCATCATTGGGAGAGGTTGGATTCACGCCATGCATGGAGTCACATCCACCCTCCACCAGGTCCTGAGGTGTCAGTCGGCAGACGGAACCTACATGATAGACATCAAGGGGGACCAGACCTCCGCTAGAAAGTGCTTTTCGACCGCCGTAAAAGGCCCCGCGGCAAGCACAGGCGTCTCGACGGAGGACAAATAGCAGTCAAAGGACCTCCTACCAGTATACATGAAACAAATCGAAGATGAGTCTGACAAACCAGACACCACAATAGAAGAGTTGGTAGCAGTCCCTTTGAAAACGTCAGAACCGGAGAGGGACGAGCTGGTGGATTTCCTCTGACAGAATGGAGACGTGTTCGCCTGGTCTCACAACGACATGCCCGGCATAGATCCTGAACACGCTTGTCACCGCCTGAATATAGACCCCAATTACCCTCCAGTCAGCCAGAAGCCTAGGAGGTTCGTGCCAGAAAAGAACAGGGCCATCAACAAAGAGGTCGAGAAGCTGTTAGAAAATGGCCTCATCATGGAATGCATGTACCCTTGCTGGATCTCCAACCCAGTGGTGGTGAAAAAGAAAAATGGAGACGATCGGACTTGCATTGACTTCACAAACCTGAACAAGGCCTGCCCGAAAGACAGTTTCCCGCTACCAAAGATCGATCAGATGGTTGACGTGACGACAGGATTTGGCAGAATGAGCTTTCTGGATGCTTACTCCGGGTATAACTAGATCCCTCTGTTCGAGGAAGACCAGGTCCATACGGCCTTTATCACAGAACGGGGTCTGTACTGCTACAAACGCATGCCTTTCGGTTTGAAAAACGCAGGGGCAACCTATCAGAGGCTCATGAACAAAATGTTCGCTGGCCTCTTGGGGAGGACGATGGAGGTATACATCGACGACATGGTGGTAAAAAGCAGAGAAGCTTCCGACCACCTAGACCACCTCGCCGAATGCTTCCAAGTCCTAAGGCATTACCAAATGCCCCTGAACCCCAAGAAGTGCGCTTACGGGGTGTCGTCTGGTCAATTCCTGGGGCACATCGTAAGAAAGAGGGGAATTGAAGCCAATCCAACCCAGATTTCTTCGATCGCGAATGAACAGAGGCCCTCAACCGTTAGGAAAGTCCAGCGCCTGACTGGGAAGATAGCAGCACTCAGCCGATTCGTCTCTAAGATGTCGGACCGGTGCAAGCCGTTCTTCCAATCCATAAGGAAAAGTCCCTCATTCACCTGGGGAGAGGAACAAGATGCGGCATTGGCACAACTCAAACGGTACCTCAGCCACCCGCCTATCCTAGCCTCCCCAGCAGAGGGGCAGTGCCTGTATGCATACCTGGTAGTGTCCGAGATAGCGATCAGCATGGTGCTGTTCATCGAAGAGGAAGGCAAGCAGAAGCCAGTGTTCTATGCGAGCCGCATGCTCCTTGACGCGGAGACTCGATACAGCACGGCGGAGAAACTGGACCTCGCACTGGTCAATGCCAAGAAGAAGTTAAGGCAGTATTTCGAGGCACACCCCATCACGGTCTACACGGACTTCCCTATCCGACAGATCCTGGCTAAACTGGATCTGTCAGGGCGACTTACAAAATGGGCTGTCGAGTTGGGGACGTACGACATCGATTACCAACCCCGAACGGCGAAAAAAGGTCAGGTCGTGGCAGATTTCCTAGTAGAGATCCAATCCTTCGGCGAGTCGCACGATCCACCGCAGACACTGCCAACGTCAGACCCCTTGGTCTGGACCCTCTACACCGACGGGTCTGCTAACGTTTTAGGGTCGGGCATCGGAATAGTTCTGTAGACCCCAGCGGGCCTTAAGGTGGAAAAAGCCCTCAGACTCGGGATCCAGGCAACAAACAATGAGGCAGAATACGAGGCACTACTCCAGGGTCTGGAGCTTGCCCTACACTTCGGAGTAAAGAACATATCGGTGAAAACCGACTCGCAACTGATCGCGGAACAAGTCGCGGGAAACTTCGAGGTGAATGAACCAAGACTGCACAGGTACTTCTCCGGGGTGATGGGGGCGAAAGCCCATTTCGATACATTCGCCATCGAGCAGATACCCAGGGAGATGAACCAGACGGCCGACAAGCTAGCCAAAAGTGCTTCAACAGGGGGCACGACCGAGTACATAGAGATCCTGATGGGAAGTGAGTATGCAGCAGACCCAATGGAGAACCCCGCATGCCGCGTCTTCGTGGCCACCTCTGAGGAAACATGCTGGATGAAACCCATCACCAGGTACCTGACGACGGGGGAGCTCCCACCAGATCCTCAGGAAGCCCGCTCAATCAGACTGAAGTCCGCCCAGTACTCTATGGTCGGGGATCAACTGTACAGGAGGTCTACCATGGGGCCAATGTTGAGATGCATAGGCCCCACAGAGGCCCAGAGATTGATGGAAGAGATCCACGAGGGGGTCTGCGGCAATCACTCCGGAGGGTGGAGCCTCGCCCATAGGGCCTTGATGGCCGGGTACTTCTGGCCTTACATGATGACCGAGGCAGCTCAGTTCGTTAAGAGATGCGACAAGTGCCAGAGGTTCGCTCCCCTAAAGCATCAACCTGCAGAGGAACTCCACTCTAACATCACTCTATGGCCCTTCGCCAAATGGGGTCTAGATATCGTCGGAGAACTCCCTAGGGGCCCCAGCGGCTAGAGGTACGTCCTACTGGCCACTGACTACTTCACCAAGTGGGTAGAGGCAGAGGCCTACATGACCGTCAACAAGGCAGATACGATCAATTTCATTTGGAAGAACATAATCTGCCGATACGGAATTCCACGAGAAATACATGCCGACCATGGGACTCAATTCCAGAACGCTAAGCTCAAGGAACTATGCGACCTGTATAGCATAAGACTCAGTTTCTCATCCGTGAGCTACCCCCAAGGGAATGGCCAAGCCGAGGCGACGAACAAAGCTATCTTCAGCAACATCAAAAAGAACCTGCAAGAAGCCAAAGGGAAATGGCTGGACGAACTGCCAGCCGTTATATGGGCTCACCGAACCACCGAGCGCAGGTCGACAGGAAGGACCCCCTTCGCTATGGTGTACGGGTCAGAGGCTGTGATCCCGACCGAGATCGGCCTCCCGACCCTACGCTCAGAAGTGGTGGAGAACGCCCCGCTGAACGAACAGCAGCTCGGCCATAACACGGACCTCCTTGAGGAGACGAGGAACGTGGCTCTGGTTCACCTAGCCTCCTACCATCAACGAGCCAAGACTTATTTCGCGAAGAAAGTTAATGCTCGCAGGTTCAGCGCCGGGGATTGGGTCTTGAAGGCCAAAATCGGAAACTCATCAAAGCTAGATCCTAACTGGGTCGGACCCTACAAAATTGTCAAGGCACTAGACTGTGGCGCATATGTCCTGAGGGAACGCAAGACGGGCAAAACCTTACCCAACACATGGAATGCTCAGCACTTGAAAAAGTATTATGTATGAACCATGTGTAAAGATTCTTTCTTTTATAATGAGCAGACCCACTTTGATACAGGTCAAACTATCTGCTTTACGGATTTGCTAACAAACTCATTGCACCGCTAGGGTCGGAGCTGAGATAATCAGACCCCTACCGCCTCGGTCATCCTAAAATCATACTATGGGAGCAAACGTCGAGCAATGAAACATTTGCCGGCGACCCGAGAAAAATGTACGAAGAGGATTGAGCTGTGCAATAACATTCTTGCCAGTAGACCTTAACCCAAAATCGTACTATGGGAGCAAACGTCGTGCAATGAAACACTTGCCGGCGACCCAAGAAAAACGTACGAAGAGGATAGAGCTATGCAATCAAAACCATTGCCAGCAGACCTCGCCCCAAAATCGTACTATGGGAGCAAACGTCGTGCAATGAAACACTTGCTGGCGACCCGAGAAAAATGTACGAAGAGGATAGAGCTGTGCAATCAAAACCATTGCCAGCAGACCTCACCCCAAAATCATATGATGGGAGCAAACGTCGTGCAATGAAACACTTGCCGGCGACCCGAGAAAAACGTACGAGGAAGAAAGAGCTGGGCAACAAAATTCTTGCCAGCAGACCTCACCTAAATGCCGTGCTATGGGTATCACGTCGCGCGACAGAAATGTCAGCTGACGGCCCATAGGGACGCACGAGCTCCCTAAGCGGGTCTCCCGAATAAGGAGAACTCTGGAGAATCGCGAGGCGACACACTGGGTCTACCTGTTGGAGGAAGACCCCACTGGGTCTGCCCGGGACAGCAGACCCATGTCAGTCATCAGCGAATGATGCGGAAGGTCTGCCTGTTGGAAGCAGACCCCATTGGGTCTGCTCATTGGAAGCAGACCCCATTGGGTCTGCCCGTCGGAAGCAGACCCATACAGGTAACAAGGGACAAATAATAGTCAGGGATAACTTGAAAAATACAAAATCAACCGCTGTTATTACTAATCACATTACAGATTACAAAGCCGGTCCCTACTTATTAGCGGGCCTCGGGCGAAGGCGCAGAGACACGTCGGAGCGATAGTGCCCCATCTGCTCCCGGTACGAGCCGAGCCCAGGCCTTCTCCTCTGCAACGACGGGTCTAAGCAGGAATTGACTACCCCTTGCAGTTGACTCCTGGCACGATTCCACTTAGGGTCGGAGAAGTCCAGCCACACGCGTAGATCAAATCCTGTTAAGACAATCCATAACGGCGTTTGCACACCTTCGGCGCTGGAAGAGCCAGAGCTCACATCCCGATTTCTTGAATTGACCTTATCAGTCAGAGCATAAGAAGGGTTTAATAACAACTCCAAATCACATACGATTGGGCCAGACCCGGAAGTCGGCCGAACTGCGGACATAGGAATGGCATCGTATATGATATCTGACCCTAATCACAGATAACAGCAAACGAGAGAAGAGACTCAAAACAAGCCGAATGCATTCATTTCATTATTCAAAGTGAGGATTACAAAACAGGATTATAGAAGGGGCAGGCATCGCCCTATACAAGCCCTACTTCTACACATATACAGAGGAGCAGGAACCCTTATTTACCTCCACTGGAGGAAGGAACACCGGTTTCGGCATTCGGATTGGCGTCGGCTTGAGGCGGCATCTCAGGCTCAGACTCGCTGGACAGGACTATCGCACCTAACCCCGGTGATGCACCGACGCCTGGCTGGCTCGCGGTTGGCTCATCCTGGCCCATGACGGGCACCAGCTCTTTGCCGACAGAGGCAGATGTAGAGGGCTCACCCTTCTCTTCGTCGAGCATCTTTAACACGTCAGCAGGGTATGTGATGTTAATCTCATCCCCCAGCCGCTGTGTGTAATATCCGACAGAGTAGTGGTCCCTCTCGACGCCCTTCTGCTCGTCAAATTGGTCCGGCGTCACCACCTCTGGGTGACCCTCAAATTCTCAGTTTTCCCAACCGGACCTGTAACTCTCGGCAGAAAGGACGTCCACCTGCCTCTGTTACCTCTTTTTCAGCTTCTCTGCGTCCGCCAGCCTGTCTCTCAACGCTGCCAGCCTGAGCTCTGCCTGGCACTGCGACAAATCAGCCAAAAGGTTATTAATACCGACTAGCTCTTCGCGGCGCGAATGGGTCAGCTCAACATGGGATTTCAATAACTCATGATGCTCCAAGTGCAAGCAGCTAATTACCTCATTAGATCGATCGAGTCTGCGTTGCAGAGAATGAGCCTCCAGCTTTGCCTTCGCCTCAGCCTTCCTGGCCTCCTTCCCATCATCGATGGCACGGTCCCAGGCTACGTTGGCGAGGCCCATCTCAGCTACAGCATTCAGTCGCTCCTGCTCCTTCAGCTCGGCCTCAGCCCGGGCCAGACCTGCAACCGCGGCCCGAGCACGGAGGCCAGGGACCTCAGCCTCTAGAGACTCGAGCCCCCCCTCCGCTTCGGCCAACTTGCTGGCCAGCTCTTCACGACTGGCCCTCTCGACGCTCAAAGCCTGAGCTACCGCCGTGCTGACCCGGGCCTCCTCCAAGCTCCTGAACAGATCGAAGTCGGCCCTAAGTGCCTTCAGGGCGACCTCGCTCTGTTCTGCTGCCACAGTCTTTACGCCCAGTTGCCTTGTCAGCTCCTCCACTTGCGAAGAGTAAAACGACTGGACAGCGGCTAACTGCAGAATGTAAAAGCGGAAACTCAGTAATCATCAAACATACTGTGGCTATGAAAATGACGGTCAGACGACACGCACCTGCGCGAGGATGCGGCCAGCGACAACACCCACGTTCCCAAGGGACAGCGGCTCCAGCTCGAGCTCAGCAGCCGAATTGCTTCCTCGAGTACTATCCGCGCCTGTGGAGCGCGTTTCCACCCCGCCAAGGGCGAGGGCTACGCTTTCTGCCAATGGCACTTCAACAGCATCTCCTGATACTCCTGAAGTGGGGGCGATGGGGGCAGCAGTGGAAGGCGGCGCAGGACTGAGCGACGCATCACCAGTAGCAGCCGGAGCAGACTCCGCAACAGTTACCACTTCAGCGACTCCGTCACCACTTGTGGAGCAGACCCATCAACTCGTAATTTTTCAGTCTTTTCTTGATCAGGGCGTCCGGAAGATCCGCTGCGCACAGACCTCCTCCTCCTCAAGACGGTCAGGGTAGCCCCGTCGTCGTCTTCGCTGTTCGAAGGGGAGGCGGCCCTGCCCTTTTTCGCCAACGGACCCTCTTCCCCTCCGGACGGGTCGGCTTCGCGACCCTGCTTCAAGGGAACCGGCAGGGGCGAGGATAGACGGGACTTAAGCCTGGGGGCCCCTCCACTCAAATCCGCAATCTCCCCGCGAGAGCGTGCGGAACCAGACCCAGTGCTGGCCCCCGATCCGGGTCCAACGAGTGGAGAGTCTGAGGTAGTAGTGGCGGCACTCCCCGGCCGACCCGAAGACGACGATCCCCTCCTGCTCTTGTAGCCGCCCCACCGACAGCCACGGCTCAAACCTGCTCTCGTCCGCCGTGCCTGCGCAATACCAAAAGTCAGGAGACAGGGGAATGCTCAGACCCAAGGAAAGGAAAGCACCCGGAGACTTACTGTGAGAAAACGACGAGGAAATCGAGAAATGCTCCTCGTTCACCCAAGGAGAGCACCACGCCCCTCCAACCGCGTACAGCCTGGAATGGGAGTCCCATTGCTTGTCACTCTTCGGCAGACCCCAAAAGATGTGGCGCCCCGGGAGTGGCTGGAGATAGAATGTGGGGTAGGAGCTCTTCTTGGGGATGGTGGTCAACTTGTAAGCGTAGAAAACCACTTCCAAGTCAATATGGATGTTGAGGAGGACTGACAGAGCGGAGAGCCCCATCAGGATCATGATTCCGTTGGCGTTTAGCTGTATCGGATGGATCTCCGTGAGGCTGAAGAACTGATGGACAAGGGGAGGGAGTGGGAACCGCAACCACTCCAAGTGCTTCCTCCCCAGCACAATGGAGCCCTCGGGGGCAGAGGAGCGGAGGTACCAATCAGACGGCCCCTCGACCCTTTGCAGGGTAACCCCGCCAGGGAAGTAGAGCTACCTCCTTAGCGAGGCAAGCTCGGAGTCAGCAATAGGGAGGAGCATCTGACTCTGATTTGGAGCCATCTCTTCGGACCGAGATTGGAAGGTCGAAAGTTCAAAAGAGGAAGAAAGCTGGAAACCCTAAGTCTGGAACACCCGAAATTTCTAGAGGAGAGAAAATACGCACTTGAGAAATTTTGGTAAAGTGAGAAATGAGCCCGGGCCTCGCCTTTATAGAGGGGGAACTGAAAGGACACTGAGAAAGAAAAACCGTACGGAGAGGCCCAAAATATTCAAAATTCGAAATTTTGGAAAAACGTAATGAAGGCCAGCACGCGCCAACATCGGTAACTGGCGAACGGAAGTGATAGTGACCCACATGTAGCCTCCGTATTCGCGGACCGAAGGAGTGATTTCCCCATTTGATGGCTGCAAACCCATCAAATAGGGAAATAGGGGCAGTTGTGGGGTCCGCTTATAGAACGTGCGCCACGTGGATGTCCCAGTGGCTAGGAACGAAACGGGGAGCAATCAGATGACACGTGAGCAGAAAAAACCATTTGGATAACACGAGTGTTTCACGTGACGAGGTTTAGGCCCACACTGTCGAAGCGGGTCAAGGCAGAGCCCGTCCAGATCTGGGATGGGCCTGGCCCAACCAGACCCTTGTCCCGACAGCTAGGGGTCAGGAGTCTCGAGGGTCTTCCGCTAGAAGACCCTCGGTGCCAACGCATAGTTCCAGACCTAGGCAAGGCATTTAATGTAATCCTGGGTAGATGTGCGTATTAAATGCATTCCCCTGAGAGAACAGCGAAACTGTAGTCGCCACTCCATGTCAGGACTCATGTCGGAGCTGGCGACAGGGAGCAAACCGTACCAATCTTAGCCCGTGATTTCGGGAGCGAACTACGGTGCGGGAAAAGAAACCTCGGAATTGGATCCCGATTCCAGAGGTATAAGTATCGCTCGCACCGTAATAAACAAGTAAGTAATTTTCCACTTCCTGCTATCTCTCTTCGAACCGATATCTGACTTAAGCATCGGAGAGTCTTTGCAGGTACCCCCCCCGGGCTCCTCTGATCCATCCAGATATCGGAAACAGTCAGAGATAGCAAAGACACGTAGACAGTTGGCGAAAACCGCTCCAACAGTTTGTTATGCTAAAAAACATTTATTAAACCATATGTATAAACCGAATCCAGAAATCATCCACATATGAAAATATAATATAAAATCATCATAATTTGCATATATCATAAATCAACTCAAGTACCATGAGCTCACATCCTTTCATCATAACCTAAAGTAATCAACAAGCTTGAAGTTACATTAGAAAAGTAACATTATTTGGCTCCAAATCAGACGGAGACACCAGAGCTCATTTAAAGTAAATAAAGCCGAATCAGAATCAAATATCTCATTCTTCACAAACCCATAAATCATACCATCATCAGTAAAAATTGTAAACAAACCCATAAATCCAAAACCCAATTGAGCCAAAATCATCCAAACCCAATTGAAGCGTTTTAGAATTGTGTTCTTCTTGTTCTTCAAATTGAAAAATCATAAAGAAGAAACATGCTCTATCTCTAAGTACCCACTCTCAAAATATTAACTTCCTTCTCTAGATTCATCCAACAATGGCATCCTCATCTCCTCTGGTGCTCTCCACCATTAATTCATAACCACTTGTTACAGTCGCTGCTACTACCAGCGATGGTTTAGCTCAATTCCACCATGACTCTCTAGGCGCCGACCATGGTTGTAGCTCGTCGACTGCTCCTTTGCGAAGCCAGAGTCGTTTTTCGAGGAAACTCGCTTTATCTACGAACTGGGTATGGTCATCTCTTGAATCTCATCTGAAAATTTGGTGAAAAGGGTATATTTGGTATTAAGAAAGTAAAAATAGTAAAAAAGGATATTTTTGTTCGTAAAATCAAAAAGGGATATCCAGTTAATAATACCCCAAAAGTGGGGCATTTATGTACAAAGCTCAATACTTTTCAAAACTTATCTCGTATTTGTCAAAAGAATATGCAAGACCATATTTTTCTACTCTTTCTAGTGATAATCCTATAAAACCTATTTTTCTCGTTTTTTGAAGTTTTGTACATTTTTTTCATATTTTGTAAGAAGATTAATTTTTTTGAAAAAAAGGAAGATTACATTAGATTTTTGTAAGTTGTAACCCAGATATAAATAAAAGCTAGTTAGGTGTCGAAATGATCCTCTCTGTAAAATCCCATCGTTTATTACGGGGTATATTGCTAATTTCACAAATATTGGGTTTATTTATGAAAACATTTGGATGAAAATACCTTTAATTTGAAATGAGAGCTTAGGTGTGAAGAAAGATGAGAAATTGGGGCAAATCATAATTATGGGGGACTAGATTGAAGGAAAAGTTGAAGAATAAGGTCCGTTTATAATTTTTTAAAAAGCAGAGGACCATTTAAGGGTTGCTACGTGTGGAAAGGAATCTAAATCCCTGACCCAGCTCATTCCCCCCTCCTCATAACCACCAATGGAGCCACCTTGGATCGCTGCAGCTAGCCTAAAAGTACACCTCCGAGGGACGACACCATCGCCGAAGTCCCACGGCCATTCGAGCCACCGAGAGGGAAACTCGTGGAACCAATGCCCATTGCTAGATTTCGCCATGATCTGGCCAACCTCGGCAAAGTCAAGCATTGTCATTGACGGGAGACGACAGCCCAAGACCATAGCGACGACGTTCGACCATTTTTTGGCAAGAAACAATTCTGAAAAAGAGTTTTCAAACTTTTGGCCATTTTCCTAATAAAAAGTTGGCATTTTTGTAATTGTTTCTGGAGAGTTAATGTTATTGAAATAATTTTTGGAAAGTTTGGGATAATTGGTCAATTTGAGTTAGAGACAGAAGTAGATTTCTAAGGACAAATTTGTGATTAGTGGGCTTGAGAAACAAATTTTTGCACATAACACTTATAGTTTCAGCTGGGCACAGAAATCGAGCATGAGGGCTTGAGGTTTTCCTTAATTTGCATGTCAAGACTCAAGATGGCACCTGACTCAGAATTCAATAAGTTTGGTGTCTAACCTAACTATTTCAGACATATCGATCACAATGGCAACAACAGTCTGAAAGCCGAACCTGAAGCAAGTGAATTTAGATCCTAACTCGCCTTTTGGACCTCCAAACAACCCACAGGAGCTATCACGAGTCTTGGTAACGAACTCTCATTATTTGATAGAGGTAGACGTTCAATGACCTAGTTTTATACTCTTTTTGATTTGAATTATGCATTATGACTTATTTTGGAAAAATATGAAAAATCTTGAATTTGAATGATTTTAATGGATATATCATTGATCTGTGAACTGTTAAGCTATGTTGGATTATTATAGGATTGGATTGCATGATTTTTATGTAAGTTTTAAAAATTTTGGTTATGGGAAAATATAGCTCTTATGCTGCCTAATTTTTTGTAGATCCCATAATCATTCAAAATAGAATTTAATGCATGATTTTGCTCATAGCTCTAATGCATGGTTATTTTAAATTCCAATACATATTGTATATACTATAGGATCATACACTTGAGTTCATTTTTATATCATGGTTAGGGATGTAAATGGGGCGGGATGGGGCCGGGGAATGCCTCGCGGTCCCATCCCCCGACCCAGGGGAATCCCCGGCGGGGGCGGTGCAGGGAATCCTCGACGGATAAAAATAATAATTAAAAAAAATTCTTAGTCACATCTCACTTCTAAAGATGAAATTTCATTTCATCTCTTCTTTCAACATTATAGAGTGATTTCGAAAAAAAAAAAATATCATAGAGTTAAAAAATATATATATATCATAAAGATAAAAGCTCTACTCCAATCTTATTAGAATAAAAAACACACAAAATACCAAGAACAAAAAAGAAAAAAAATACAAGTCCAAAAACTAGAAAAACACTGTGAGTCCATAAACACCATAATGTAATTTGTGTTATGTTTTTATATATATAATTTCATTTTTGTTCTGTTTATATATATATAATTTTTATTTTAAAATAATGTAATAAATATATCGAGGCGGATTCGGGGCAGGGAATGCCTCCCTCGACCTAGACCGTGGTATGTAAATACATACCCAACCCCGAATAGTCCCCCAAAACCCGCCCCATTAGGGACAGGACCTCGCGGCATAAATTTATAACCCTAATCATGGTAATTTAGATCAGTGTTGTGTTACTGTACAACTAGGTGAAGGACTTAGAAACCCGCATGAGATTTAGCTGATAGACTACTAAGTAGTATCAGGATGCTGGGTACCTTCAATAAGGATATTACAGAACTGTGATGGGAGGATAAGATCTCACATATTATTATTAAAAAACTTATGATATGTACAAATATGCGATTTTGATTTTGTTTTGAAAATGTAGATTATACCTAATTTTTGACTACATATATGAACTTGATTTTATAAATCGATTTGGAAAGGTACTAACTATGTAAGTTTTAAAAATTTTAACTATACAAAAAGGTAATTGAATTTCTACTGAGCATTCATATACTTAACCCCCTTATTTTACTCCTTTTAGGTTTATAAGATCAAGATAGACCTTCAGTTTGTTAGCAAAATTTTTGATTTACTCTTCCAATCCTGTCTATCCCTACGGGTTTGTACCTTCTTATTGTTTTTCTTCACTTTCTAGCCATGGCTATTGATATGTATAAGTGGATCCATGAGGGAATTTTATTAATAATAAATGGTTTTGTAAATATGAGAATATTTTGAAAACTGTAAATAGACAATTAAACTTTTAAGTGCTTGACCGTTTAGCATTCATACATAATATTAAGTGATTTCAAATGGTAAAAATTAACTTACGGGTAATTCTATGAGCTTTTCCAAGCTTTTTGTTTTCTTCCACTAGTTGCCATTTTCAAAGGTTTAGAAAATAGACTTCTTTTCACTAATTTTGCAAAAAGAATTTATGGAAATTTTATTTGTAGAATTCCTCTTCTGCCACCGACTCGGAGTCTGGTGTTAGGGTTTATGCCCTAAAAGCATGTATAGTTTGGATATTTGCTGAATTAATAAAATGACATTTTTCTATTTGAATTTGTGCATAATTGGTATGTCTTTAAATATCAGAAAATCCCTATTTTGTTTATGTGACCATAAATTTAGTATATAAGTGTTATATACATGAGGATTAAATTTATGGAAAATAAACTAAATATAGTCCATAATAATTAATTAAAGTTTGGGATCTTTAATTAAATATTATTAGTACGGTCCATTAACATTGAGAATGTAATAGTCTTATCCGGACTATTGATGTGTTGACATCACAATGGAGGTACTTTATATAATTTGATTATATAGGACTGGACCAGACATAATTTGAATTTCACATAAATTCTGTTAACTGTTGAGAGTTCAAATAATGTCACTAGATGATCATATGTGGATCAATCTTAATCCTGAGTAGTTATAGACTCCTATTTATAACATTATATTCTTTGACATACTTGTTAAAGGGTTATTTTTTAAACAGACCGAAATACTTGTATCTTGGGAGCATGATGAGATGAGTAGCTGGGAATGTAACTTAA